>RJWT010025454.1:0-16131 GCA_004365215.1 Cuniculus paca | reverse complement strand
CTTGTGTGCAGGGGAATAGATAGGGTGCAGTCTGTCATGCAGCCTCTAGTGCACCATGGCAGGAGAGCTCCTTTGTCTTCTTGGTCCATCTGGACAGGTGACGTTTTTATTCCTATGACTGACATGAATTATTTTAATAGCAGCTCTGAATAAAATGCTTTCAAAAGCAATTTAAAAATTTTTAACAAAAGCTAAATTTTCACCTTACTTATCCTTTTCTGCAAATCCAATAACAAAGTCATTGCCAAGTAAGATAACCATGATACATTCTCTTATGTTTCTGGGAGCATAAAAATCTTCCTATGCTCATGCACACCCATACACATACACACAGCAAGAGTTAATTTTCAATATGGTGGCCATATATAAAGACTTATTCTACTAGTAGTCCAAAAAGGTGCAGATAGTAGTCCTTCTATACATTCATACTGGAAGAAGTTGATTATAAAAATCACTTGGTAGCTATATACTTTGTAGCCTTACATATTCATTAAGTTTAGAAAATGATTTTTCTAAATTACTAATGTCAGAACAATGACAACTAAATTTGTTTACTTGGAATCTAAAGCTACAATATTTGCAATTTTAATTTGCACAGTTACTTTTTTGTTTTGATGAGAGACAATGATCAGTAAAAAGGTTGAGTTTAGGAAATTCTAGAAGTCATCTTTCAAACTGTGTTACTGTGGTGGTTAAGATTAATTGTTAGTATGATCGGCTTACAGGGCCACCTAGAAGTTTAGTAAAACATATTCTTGAGTATGCCAGGATGGATGATGGAGGCATGACCTTTGGTATTATGGTATACGGTCCTTTGCCCCTTCTTCTCTGGCACTGTTTTCCCTACTCTGGTTCTCTGGCACCATGAACTAAGTAGTTTTTCTTCATCACATTTTTACATCAGCCTTGGAGCCAACTATGAACCGAATCCTCCAAAATCATGAACCAGATTAAATCTCCCCTTTAAATTGTGGGTATCAGATATTGTGCACAGCAATGAGAAACCTAACAATGTAGAAAACTAAATGAATACATAGATTCATCATAAAATTTATTTTTAAATTCTGAGCACTTTGAAAGTGAAAGGGAGAACTATGTTGGTAATGCTATTGTTAATTGGGATTATCCCAGGCAAATGGCTTATATGGGGACTCTGACTAGATCTCAGAATATACAGTACTAAATTACTAATTCAATATGGGCTCTGGAATACCACAGTACATATTTCACTTACTTCTTAAACATACACTAAGTACATTGTTAGTGTATATAGGCATGAGTCAAACACAGAGTATGATCATAAGACCTTACCATTATATTGGAGATAAAAGACAGGTATGTTCAGGCTAATTTGATTCCTTTAAAATGCTGCTCTGGTCAGTTAAGTTGGGGAAATCTGGAAATTGGGATCAAATTGCTAAATACTTTCATTCTTGTGCCTGTACCTCTCTCCTCACTATGTTTCTATCTTTGTTTTGATCTTTGTTTTGATTATCTAATCTCTGGCAGGCCCTGTCCTCCTATTGCTTACTTTATTGCCACTTCCTGGTTTAGCTTCCACTTGCTTCTTCCTAGTTTGTTGATCCCATCCTTCTCCCTGTTCTTTCCTGACCATTGCTGAATAGGTCCTTCCCCACTCTGCTTCTTTTCTCTAACCATTCTGGAAAAATGACAGCTACTGTACATGTTTTATGAATTTCCTTTTAGCCTTTTATAGCATGAATTAATTTTATATGCATATGTACCCTGATTTGTTAGTGTGTGGGAGATTGTTTATTAGTCAATTTTCTCTTCAGTGATACATTTAAGGTTTTCAAATCACAGCTGCAACTCATTTTGAATTTTATTATATATTATAATTTTACTTCAAAATTACACCCTGCATGTAGAGCTCTCGCCTATTTTAACTTATTTTTTATGTTGTCTCTTTCTGGCAAAAGTAGTGATTCTTTTTATTGTATTCTATCCGATAAAGCAGGAAAACAATAATAAAACAAAGCAATTAAAAAGGAGAAAAGTTATAAACCTCTCACTGAGATGATAACATGCCACCTCCTAAAGAATATTCTTTCAATCTATTTCCATGAGACTTCTACATTAATTATATAATCATAATTTATTTCTTAGCATAGCCATTTGGAAGTCAAAAATTATAATTAAAGGAAAGATAATTAATTGCAAAAGGTCCAATATGAAATCCAGTGGTGACTGATTCTATATAACCACAAAGGAAGCAGATGTTTGCCTTGTTCTTTCGTCTGATCAATAAAAACAGTCAAACTCAATAATTTAAGCCCTGAATACAGAGCTCTCAGAACATCTCCAGAGTCTGTGTATGAACTTGATTCAATTCTAAGGGTTTTGAGTTTTAAAGTAGGCAACAGAAGTCACATTTAAGGAGATATGAAGTGTTCAACATTTAACAATATACTTCTCCCATGTTTATTGTATGTCCATCAGCAAAGAGTGCTGGGGTTTTAGTAGCCAGTGAAATTGACCCTGTCTTAGTTACTTTTCTCTCATTGCTCAAACAAAATTCCTGACACCCAAAGTTGAAGAGGGAAAGGTTTATTTAGCTCACAGTTTGTAGAAGTTTCAGTCCATAATTGACTGGCTCAAAGGCAAGGTGACTTGGCAGAGGGTCAACTGTCCATGATGGCAGAAGACAGCAAAAGCAACAAGAGAGGAAAGAAGACAAGACTTTCTGACCCTTATATGTATGCAGGCTACCCACCCTAGGGCACATATAGCACTCACACCCCTAATCTTAGCCAGAACTATGCCAAACCAATCAATTCATACACCCTTAATTCCAGCACTACACACTCTAGATTCATCCACCTTGAAAAAGCCTATGACTGCATGAGGTTTTGGGGAGGCATCTACACCCAAACCATAACAGACCCTGTCCATGTCTATGTTTCTGATGACAGGTTGCATAGAGCTACAGAGAGGTAACATAGGCTGATACAAACTTAGATAAGGAAGGAGCATTTTGGCTATTCAGTGACCATGCCATAATGAAGTCATTTTTTGAGAGGCATGGGTGTTTCAGCAGGTAGAGCTAATTTGTACAGGAAGGCAGAAAATACAGCAAAGGAAGGAAGAAAACACAGTGTAGAGCATTATCTGGTGGGAACATGGATTAAAGTCATATTCTGGCTGCCCTTGAAAACCTGGCCAAAAATTTAGTGCTTCTGTGGGCAGATAAAGAAATCAGTGACTTTTTTCCCAGAGAAATTACATTAGAATTGTAATCAAAGGAAAATTAATCTGGCAGTAGTGTGGCCAGTGGATTGAAATGGGAGAAGAGTTTAGAGGGTTTTTCAGCTATGCATGGGAGAGGTAATAAAGTTAAGTCAGTTTGACAGCAGGTTACAGTGAAGGAACACAAGGGAAGAGGCATTGTAGACTACATAAAAGAGTATCATAGCTCTTTAAAAAAATTAAAAATGCAGAAAACAGAAACCATGCCTTCCCATGAATCAAGCCCTACTATGCTGATTGGTAAGAGCCTCAACCAGAAGACAAACCACGCCTTCGCATGATGCGAGCTCCTCCACACTGATCAGTAAGAGCCTCACCCAGAAGAGAAACCATACTTTCCCATGAGCCAGCCAGTACATGGGCTGAAAATCCAGAAGAGCATCCCCAGCCCCCACTGATTCGGTGGACTCAGGGTGAGATGATAGCAACTGATGCCAGGGAATAGCTTGATGCTTGTGTTGTTTGGTTGACTCTGTGGGCCTGGGGCTGGTGGTCTGGGCATCTACTTGGAGGATGGCAGCATGCGTTGTGTCAATTGTGGGGGATATCCTCCTGTCTTGTTTTTAAAATCCAATGTTTTGTTCCATTTTACTGTTTTGTTTTTTCCCTGCATCTGGTAAGCTGAGCAACTATTTTGAAAATACAGTGTGCAGTATTGTTCTCACTGTTTTGTTCTAATTATTGTTTTGTTTAATCCAATGTTATATTTTCATTGGTTTTATTCTGTTTTGTTTTGTTTGATTTTGCTATGTCTGGTGGTATGGACAACTATTGTGAAGATGGTGAGATATATTATGGTAGTCATTGTTGATTTCCTCCTATCCTGTTTTGAAGTTCTGTACCCACTTTCACTGCTTTGTTTTGATTGACTTTATTCTGTTTTGTTTTGTTGAGTTCTATTCTCTTTAAAATAAAAAAGACCACTACAATAGAGCAACCAGAGACACTTACCAAAAAAGACTTTTACAGACTGCTTCAGAAAGAGAAAATGACAGCATAAGTGTGTTTGCAGCTAGGGAATACATGTTAAGAAGATTAATGGCAATGTGTCTTTTACTGTAATAAAATTTTTTAAAATTTCAAAAAAAAATTAAAAATACAATGAAGAGTGATTCAGCAATCCTACTTCTAGGTTTATACCCCTCTCTAAATTGAAAACAGTATAATGAGGAGATATTTGCACATCCATGTCCACAGTGGAATTAATTACAATAGTCCAAAGGTGGAAATAACCCGTATCCATTGATAGATGACACGTGGTATTGTCATGCAATGAAATATTTTTTCAACCTTAAAGTGAAAGAAAATTCTGAAACATGTTAAAACGCAGATAAAGTTTGAAGACATTATACTAAATGAAATAAGAGTTACAGAAACACTAATATTGTTTGATTCCATTGATTTGATATACCTATGGAATAGTCAAATTCATAAAAATGGAACTTAGAAGCATTGCTGTTAGAGGTTAGGGGAGGACAAAATGAGTTGTTCAAAGGAGTTATAGTTTGGAGTTATAGTTCTGGAACATGAAAAGAGTTCTAGAGATTCATACACAAGACAGTATGCATAAATTTAATGCTATAGCACTGTACAACAAAAATCATTAAAATGGTAAATTTTATATGTATTGCACCATAATTACAAAAGGGAGCAAGCAGCGGGACTGAAAAGGAGGAATCCAAGTTGACTGTACTATTTGAAGCTTATTTTTCTAAGAGAAAAATAGAAATAATTTCTCCTGAGGAGAAATTAGGTGGAGAAGGTTAGTTTGGGGTGGTTGTGGTGTAAAGGAAAGTAAGATAGAGGAGACTTGGATTTTAAACTATTGATTTGGATGTTCTTGTGAAGACATCTTGATGGAAGTATTTGGAAGGAGAGCTAAAAGCAGCTATATAGATCCTTTTCTTGGGCTAATAAAACTTACCAGCCTTGTGTATTAGATAAGGTAATCTATGGTAATATGAACAAAATGTTCCTAAAGACTAAGTGAATTATCCCCTTCTGATGAAATTATCAAGCTTTTTCTGGTTATGTTGCATAAGTAATTCAATGGTAGGAACTTCAGAAGAAATGGCAATGCGTAAGGTTTTTAGTAAAATCTTTTTATATTTCTTGAATGATACTTGACAGCAGAGTTCAGCCATGACTTGAGTCAAAATTATTGGTCCCACTATGATGATTTATGTCTCTTCTGGTTTTAAACTGTCTTACTATTTATACCAGCCCTGTAATGGGAGTGGAAAAACAGCAGCATTGTTGAGCTCCTTGAATATTTCTCAATGAAATGGAGAGAAGAACAATAATATTATATAAGCAACAATGATATTGCCTTGTTATTATAATTATTTCTCCTTTGTTTTTTTCGCTGTTGTAGTTACTTAGAAGAGAGACCATATCTCTCTCATCTCTGTAATCCTAAGAACTGGTAAAGTACCTGCTGCACAGTAGGAATAAATTCATAGCTCTTGATAACAGAATTATAGGTGGTTAAAACTGAAGAAACTACAGAGGTATATCGTTGGTTAAAATGTAAACTATTGGGTGAGACAGCCTCCCCTTTGTTGTCAAAGAACAAACTAATGTTCAGAGAGGTGGGATGGCTTGCCTGTAAAGTATTAGTGATCTAGTCTGGATAGGATGAGAGTGCAAATGTCCTGATTTGCAGTGCAGTTTTACCTTCACCATATCTCATTGTTTCATGAATGTTCCTTAAGATCACAAATCACAGGTCAGGTATTATTGTGTTTTGGGTAGTTCCTAGAATAGTACCTTACACTTAGTAATTGTCTAATAGATATTTGCAGAATCTCTTACAAAGAAAAAAATAGGTGAGGTGGAGAAAATACAGTAAGGGCGATGTACCTGTGAATGATATTGAAAGCAAGTTTTCATTTGGATTGCTATTCTGCTACAAGACTAGACATTAGATTATTAAATCAAAGTTAGGTCCTCTTTGATGAAGATTGTATTTTTCATAGCAATCACACTTTTACAATCTTAGTAGTTATGCGTGGTAAGCTAGTTGGTCATACAAACTCTTCAGTTCTTTTTGTTAGCAGTAGCCAGAGATGTTAAAAATTGGTGAGAATATATATGCTCCAATAACCTCAGTATAGCTTATTATAAGGTTTATGGTCAAAGTTTTCCAAATATACAGATATGTATTCAATAAGTATTAATCAGGAAGTCAGCATAAAATTGCACATACAACCAGGCTGTGAAACCTGAATGAAGACCTTATTGTATGAGCTACTTAAAGGAGGGACTATATTTTCCCTCCTTTCTGTCCTTCAGAACATTCCAATCTCTGTCTTCCATGCAGAGTATACTTGAGACAATCGAATTCCAGCAGTAGGATAATATTTTTTTCTAAGCAGCATCAGGTAAACTAGAAATTCTCCTGAACCAATGACTGAATGCAGTACTATTTAGATGAATGCAATTTTTAAAGATGAAGGCAGAGGTCTCACTGAACTGTACACTTCATACAAAAAAAAATGGTGACATCCAAAAATGTCTTAAATCATCCTATTTGTGATGATTAAGCTTGTTTGTGTCAATTTCATTGGCTTGAGACCTACCCAGGAGGTTGGTGTGGCAGAATTCGTGGTGTGTCTGGGAGAGTCATGACTTTGGGGACCTATTTCCGTCCCTTGCTCCATCTTTGGTTCTCTCCCTTTGCTCTAGTTCCCTGCTGCCATGAGCTAAGCAACTTGGCTCTATCATGCCCTTTCACTATGACATTCCTGCCTTGGAATCAGCTACTGCTGAACTGGAAACCTTTGAAACTGTGAGACAAATTAACCTTTCCTCTGATCTTAGTTACTTTACTCTCATCACTGAGACACCCAAAGTTAAAAGGGGAAGGTTTTATTTAGCTCAGTTTGCAGAGGTTTCAGTCCATAATCAGCTGGCTCCATGGCAGAGTTCCACAGGGTTGAGGGGCAACTGTGCATGGCAGCGGAAGACAGCAAAAAACAACCAAACCTTAACAGTGTCTTTCTGCCCCTTTTATACTCTGTCTAGGCTGCTGAGATTAGGGCAGTGCCAAATCATTCAGTGAACTGATCACACATCCTCAATCCCAGCATCACACACTGTAGATTCAACCACCTCTGAAAAGCACCCTCCTCACATGACTGTATGAGATGTTAGGGGGACATCTAGATACAAACCGTAACATTTCCTTCATATTGTGGGTGTCTGGTATTGTGTCCTTGTGACAAAAAATCTCACTACTATACCATACCCAGAACACCTTTAATTTAGCCACTATGTGTCATTTCTAAAATTTAACCACTAGACCACTTATTCTACCAGTGAAAGCCCATTACTGATATTCATTAAGTGAATTGCAGTGTTGGTTGTTGGTTGAAATGTTGGGTGACAAGCTAGTATGGCAACTGCTGTTGGTGACACGCTTCCTGAGAAGAATGACAGCATACCACCTTGGTTTTTATGCTCCTGATTAGGAAATGGGTTAAGTTCACCTCAAGAGATATAAAGATGATTTTATACTATATATGTTGATTATTTTAAATTATATTATAAAACAGCATAATATTATGTCAATGTTCCTATTAATTGGGTTATTTCAGATAAAATGATTGATTTAGTCCCTAAATGGAATTTGGGAGCTAATTTCAGTAATTTGATGTCTGGCTCAATGTTTTTGTTTCATGAATATCAGTGAATTGATATAAACCCTTGTGACAGAAATTGAAACAGTCTAATTAAGTGGCTTCTTTAAATGTACAGAAAATAATGTAGAGCAAGAACTCAGACCCCCTCTTTTCTTTTCCAGTGTATATTCCATGTGGGCTCCCTTTTTATAAGCATAAGCCATTTTCAGGACAGAAGGGCAACACCAATACTTAAAAATCTTTTTCCCTACTGTTGAATTTGGGCAGACTTTAGATTTTTGCACTCACAGGAATCCGCTTACATTGGGGTGCATTATCAAATGGATCTGCCTGTCCTGCCTACAAGGCCAGGTTTCTTGTCAACTGCTCCTGGCACAGCTAAAGACTGTGGGCCCTGTGTGTATACAGAGCCTTTGTTGTTCTGATTTGTAGCCACATGATTGTGCCAGTCATGAAGACTGTGTTGACAATGACCTGGCTGATTGTAAGCCCAGTTATCCCCTGGGGATTATTTTTTTCCGTCTCACCTAGAGAGTCTTATGCTAGCTCTGAACCTAATACCAGCCCGTTGATGCTCCACATTCTTCTCATAAACATTGAACTAGAATGACTCTAAGAATCATCTTCTAAAGAGTTTTATTCGAAAGTCTTGATTTCCATAGTATGTACAAATTCAGATTGGGTTCCTCCTTTTCTCTTCTGTTGTCATCACTCCCACCTAAAATGTCCAGGCTGTAGAATATATGGAGCCCCATAATAGGACTTGGACAGAGTGAGATTTTTTTAAACTGAGTTATTATGTGAAAGGAAAGGTAATCCTAATAACCAGAGCCTTTATTTTAGGTGTTTGAAACCAGATGAGGATATGAGAGAAGATTTTTTGCTTTCTCTTTTGCTACTATCTTCAAAGTCTAACTGTGATTTGGGTTCTTTAATTTTGATAATTACTTCCCATCCCTTAGTACATGCAAGTATTTTGATGCCTCAATAATATCATAGTCATGGAAACAGTTGTTTTAACTTAGGAATTCTTCTAAGAATTTGACTGACTCTAGATATTATTTGAAAGATTGCTGTTGTGGGTAGAGCTTTATTGTTATTGTTTCTTCATTTTTCTGGGCAGTGATTCTCTAACTAGGTACTACTTGGCTATAATTGAAATTATGTCTCATTTTGTACATGAAGACAGAGGTATTTTAGGTCCAACTTTGTTATATAAAATATTTACTTGCTAGCTCCTAATGAAAAAGTAGTACCACATAGCATAGTAAATTCAAGTCACAAGTAACATTTAAAATACAAAGATATTAAGAGTGACTTTAGCCAATAGGTATTATAAATACCATTTATTGGAAATTATGAAGGCAGAAAATGGATAAGTAAATTTCTGAAAAATAAAATTAGTCTTAACATAGTATAAGATATAAATCTTTTTGGCCCTAGAAAATATGATAAAAATGTTTTTCTCATTTTAAACCATTGGTTCCCCTAGTAGGGTAAATTTTAGATTTTAGTTCTTGGCTTCTAAGTGTGGGCTTTGTTTTGTTCTCTTATGCTCTTCTGCTGAGTCTTTCCCTCAGGGTGACAGTGATTATGATAACTAAGATTTTATTGAGCGCCTAATATTTACTAAGCACTGTGGTGAAGACTTTATACACATTATGCCATTGAATTCCCTACTTCAGACACCAGAAAATTGAGACTTAAAGAGATTAAGTAACTGAGCTCAGGTCTGCCAGGTGGGAAATGGAACACTGACACAGATGGGACCATCAATTTTTGGTTTTCTCAATTTTTCAGCATTAATTGAATTTCATTTTCATGTCTGTCACGGGCATGAGGTCTCTATAGACTCCTCAGGCATTTTGAAGTAATGTCTTTTTATCCTGGCTCTTGTATAATTTTATCCAAGGCAACATCTGCTTGGTGGCCTGGATCTTTGGTTGTACTGTGCAGACTTGTGAAAAATACACATAGCTCTATAGGAGACAGAGTCTGCTCATATTTTAAAGATGCTCAATATATGTCTTATTTCTTCCTCTTCCTTTTTATTCTTTGTCATATTTTGTTTTACAAATGACACAAGTATTGGCTTTTTGTTTTTTCCCCCCAAAGAAACACTATGATTTAATTCAACATAGTCCTTGCATTGATCCAGGCAAATGACAGCAGAGATCGTGGAATGGATTATCTGAGAATGCAGTAATAGGCAATGGTGTCCATGTGATTTGTCATCATGTTAATTAGACTTTGACTCCATCAGTCTGCCAGAGAGAGTTAGGCTGCCCTGAGCAGAGGACATACACTTGATCTTAGAATGAGAAGGGTAGATGAGTCATTTCGGTTATAAATTGATCTTGACAGGCAATGTCAGAAGCTTGAGGCCAATAAGTCAGTGTCACTTATGGAACCCTAACCTGGCCACTGTATAATTACTCCTGGGCCTTTCCTCTTGAATGCACCACTGTCTTATTTGACAAGGTATTAATTACTGGACCTGGGAACTTCAAGAGTCTGATTTCACTCAATCGTTCAAACTCATGTCAGTCTCTGTGCACATTACAATTAGTCATGGGCAATAAGCTTGGTGGAAAATAAGGACTAATTCGATCTCCACAATACCTTCAGGCAAACCATATATATATCCAGGTGCCAGAAAGATTTTAGTAATTCATACCATTCTGTATTTTCATTGTAATTGTCACTACTACTATTGTCATCATTAGAAAATGTATTACACAGTTAAAAAAAAAAAGTGATATTTTTGCTACATTCCTGGACCACCTGGAGTGCAGTCTGTGAGCTGGGGAAAGAAAAAGGATTCTTGGAGGTTTTCCCCCAATTTAAAAAAATATATATATTCTGGAAATCAGATACAAACTAAATTCTATATGTCTGAAGACTCATTTTAAAATTGTTTAAACTTCCAATGGGCCTAGCCTTTGTCTTGGGCTGAATTAGACCCCTGCCCTTTATGTTCTCATTACATTCACAGTCTACCTCTTATGGCATTATAATTCTTCTTATATTTTTCCATTTCCTCATTTCAAGAAAGTAGCCAGAACTTTGGCCTACTTATGTTTCTGGGCTAAAAGCCAAAGTTTGCTGCAAAACACGCACCTTCTGGGTTTTTGAAAAGCCTAAATCTATTGAATAGATATCCAAGGTGTACTGGAGGCCAACAGTATAGAGAGGATTTAGTATGTTGGAAGCTGCAGAAGGAGGATGGGGAGAGTTAGTAGAATCTAGAGGATGAAGGGAATAGTTCTCCAAAGGAATAGGGACTTGGCTTCTAATCTAAGGTGGTTCCTAAACAGGTGGCATGATTCAGAGGACAGGGTTGGTGACTGAACTATGAGGGGGTTCCTGCCTCTCCAAAGATGCCTGTCCCCCACCCCCCGAGCAGTACACACACTCCAGTAAGGGGATTAGTGCTAGCCAGGGCAGACTGTGAACTGATTGCTACAGGGGCCACCGGAAGTGATGGTTCCACGTGAGATGCTAGGTCTTTGTCTGGGCCTGTTAGGCTATTCCACCATTGCCTTCCATTTGGAAGTTTAACCAAAACAGAACTGACCATTGTTAATAGAAAATGTAACTCTGATTTCCTACAAAACATTAAAAAGAACTTTACTCTGATATTTCAAATTCTTCACCAATACATTTCTACCTTAACTTGCTTTGCAAGTTTATTCAACCCCAATAAAATTCTTAGTTTTCTAGGGATTTGGGAACCCCTGATAATAAGTAGAAACCCTGATGAGTTCAGTCTTTTCATTGACTTTAGTTGCTGTGCACCAATATTGCCTGTCTGAAATAGGAGCATTATTGGGATCAAGCTGGAGAACCCTGGGCTTTGCCCTCTGTGGGTAAGCAGATGATCCTGGGAAGAAAGTCGAGAGAAGTTAGAATGGATGCCAAGTCACAGTTGTCAGGAAAGATTAAGTCTGTTATGAAGCAAGCAAAGACTTACAGAACTTGTGTTGAGGAAGTGAGTTAATGAAGGGGCAGGTACTTGCTTTCAGGGGTGTCTGTCTACTCTTTCCAGATTTGGAGGATAGGAATATATTATGAGTTACCCACTCTTGTCAGGCTTAGCTCCTACCAAGACATGTAAAGGACTAAAAATAATAAATAATAATCACAATGAACTCTAATGAACTTAGCTTGGAAACTTTGGAAATCCCAAGATAGACCGGACAATCCCATTAGGCCAGTAGATACCCAATAATGTATTTATACTCGTAGTTTATCTCTATAGTTGTGTGCTACTTGTTCATTTATCTTTATGTCCTTAATTAGTTTCTCTGTCCCCTAAATCATAAATGCCTAGAGTTTAGGTATTATGTCTAATTCACATATTTGTGAATTAATTCATATTTGTAAAACATCTAGCACACTTCTATGAAGTGTGAAAGTTTAAATTTTAAAAAGATGATTACAGTAAAAGACACATTGCCATTAATCTCTCTGAAAATACTCCCTTTCTCTTTGAACACAATTACCCCATCTTTCTTACCACTTTCTGAAGCAACTCTAGTGTTCTTTCATGAGTGTCTTTAGTTGCATCGTCCTGCCTAACTAAATGTCTTGAATTGACATTTACCAAACATTTACCTTTCCTGGTCATTTTGCCTTTGGGGAAGACACAAGTTGCACTAATTCAGTTCCAGTGAAGAAAGTGGTTGAGAACGAACTGTAATGTTTTCATGAACCTGCATTTCTATCGGATGGCATGGCAGCAGCATTCACTGTATTTTTTTTTAATCACATTTTATAAAGACACTGATGAAAGAGGACTTTGTGAACTGCTTCAGAATGAAGAATAATGGAATAAGTGTATTCAAAGCATAGGGAGTGTTTTGAGGGGAATTAATGGCAATATGTTTTTTACTGCAATGCTTTTTAAAAATTAAAACATTCACTGTTGATTTTAATTACCTCATGTGCACAAGAAATTACAAAATATACTTGAATAATGAGCCAATGTTTGAAGAGTGGAAAAGAGTACTGAACATGCAAAATTAAGGACCACATGTCATATGATACTTCTTAGGACTCTTCTAATCTTAGCTTAGAGATGTGAGTGTTCCTAGGGGTACATAGGATGCTGGTGTTCATAACGGTGTATGGGGATGAGTTTCCCAAGTTCACACTGGTGGAATTACATTGAATTAAGGACTCATACAGATGCCTTCCTGGGTATTACAAAAGGTGGGCTTGATTCTGGTCTTCTAAATATGTACTTTTTTCCCATACTCCGCTTAGAAGGTGCAGAGTAGCTGTCACCAAAATGTGCTTGTAGAAGATATGAGCCTGGCCACGAGAGGATGAAATGTCAATGAAATGACTTGCTTTGCTCCTTTCCTCAGGGCAGAGGCCAAAAAACTCATGCCAAAGAAAACCCAAAGGCCTTGTTAGCTGAAAGGATGACTATAAATTACCAATGTTATGAGGACTAAAAAATCATAATGAAAGTCCAAACTTCTCCCTGAGTGTTCGCATTTTGAACACTCATTGCCCTTGAAATATAAAGAATCATGTCAATTAATATATCCATGACAGTGGACCTGAGATGCAATTGGACCAAAAAGGACAAGGCTATTGTTGGCACTGATGATGGACAGGGAAGGATTGAGCTCAAACAATGGTGAGAGCGTTGGAGCTAATGAGGTCAGCAGTCCAAGAATTAAAAAAAAAATCTTTAAACGAGCCTTGAAATATTCAACTGTAATAATTCTTGACTTGTTATCACAAGCTCTCATGTCTACAGGTCCTATTTCAAAAACTGCTTTCAGTGTCCAGCTTGTTAGCAATCTCACACTTGAAGACTTCTCTTGGCAGGTATTTACTGCAGGTGACAGCTAGTAAAAGCTCCAAACACACTTGAACTCTTCGATGAAGACTTGGAAAGAGGCCTGAACAGGTGAGATGGTTAGTCCAAAGAACAAATCTCTGAACATTTTTGTGTCTCGTTTGATTAATTACCTTAGGTTTAAATTGGAGGAGGAAGAGGACTTAAAGGGCAAATCTTGCAATGATGGATGTCCAGTGAATGCATTTTACAGCCCACCCATGATCTAGCAGCCTGAGCACTTCGGGCAGACATTCAGACACAGACTTTAGTTTCGATCAAAACTGCTTTTCCCAACTTGTTCTGATTCTATGGGATAAATCCCCCATTTTTTTTGTCTTACTAAGAAGTAGTCACTGTTTCCAACTTTTCATAGTACTTTCTCACTGACACTGGTTTACTTTTTTCTCCCAATTTCATTTTCTGTAAATTGGGCATTTCAGATACATTTCACTGAGCCTTGGCTTATTTCACTCATCTCTATTCTGTGCCTGCTTATGATGTCAACCTTTCAGGAGAACTGTGATTTGTATTACTGAGTATCTTCACACCTGCTAATTCACTTGATCCTCATAATAATTCTTCTAAAGTCAAGGAAAATGAAGCTTAGTGGGTTAGTGACTTACCAAGATCATAGAAGTGCACTGTAAGACTAGGCTTTTTGACTCCAAATCTGCAGCTTTTTTTATACAAGGAGTCTTCTTGGCTATCACCATAATTTATAAACCCTTGATGTTCTTCAAGTGATGATGTCAGTTGGGCTACAACCTGAAGTTATGATTATTATCTTGAGTCTTCAAAGCCTACCTGTATTTCTCTTTCCCTTTTTATTTTTCTAATGGTTTTATATTCACAGCAGTATTGAGTAGAAGGTGCAAAAAGTCCCCATATACCTCTTCCTTGCACATAAACATCCTCCTCAACTGTCAGCATCCAGCATCAGAATGGTATATTTGCTACAACTGATGAACTTACATATCATTGTCACCCAAAGCTGGCAGTTTACATAAGGCTCATTCTTGGCATTCTGTGTGCCATGTGTTCTGACAATTGTATAATAACATAATTTTGCCTTTAGAGTATTATGCAAAGACTCTGCTAAAAACTACTCTGAGCTTTGCTTATTTTATCCCTTCTTCCCTTTGAACCCCTGGCCAGTAGTTTTGCTCACTCCAGTGTTTTACATAAAAATTCTCGACAAACTTATTGTAAGCCAATAATATAATAAGTTAAAAATACATTTAATATATCTAACCTACTGAAAACCATAGCTGAGCTTAGCCTGCCTTAGATGTTCTCAGAACACTTCCATTAGCCTACAGTTGACCACTGGAAGATAATACTGTACTTTGTATTGTGGGCCTAGGAAAAGATCAAAATTCAAAGTACAATTTTTATTGAACCTATATTGTGTTTATACTATTATAAAATAAAGAAAATCATAAGTCAAACCATCACAAGTTGGGGACTATCTTTGCAATTATGCAGCATACTAGCCCTTATCAATTGGTTTCTTTCCTATAGCAATATGCACTTAAGTTTCCTCTGTGCTTTTTCATGGTTAGATAGCTCATTTCTTTTTTAGCATGGAATTATATTCTACTGGGTGTGCCACAGTTTATTCACTTACCTATTGAACAACATCTTTGTGGTTTCTAAATTTTGGCAAATATAAATAGAGACGCTTTAAATATCTACATGCAAGTTTCTGTACAGACATAAAATTTCAAATTGTTTGGATAAGTGCCAAAGAATACAATTACAGGATCATTAATAAGGATATGATCAATTTTATATGAAACTGCCAAATTGTTTTTTCTTTCTTTCTTTTCTTTCTTTCTTTCTTTCTTTCTTTCTTTCTTTCTTTCTTTCTTTTTGCTTTTTTTATTTTGAAGAGAATGAAACTGAAAGAAATATAATGGAATAGAGTCAATCAAAGCAAAACAATGAATGTGATACAAGACTTCAAAACAAGATAAAAGGAAACCAACAATGGCTACCATGATGCCTCTTGCTATCTTTAAAATAACTGACCATACCATCAGGCACAATAAAATCAAACAAAACAGAACAGAATAAAACCAATCAAAACAAAACAATGAAAGCAATACAGGACCTCAAAACAAGACAGTCGGAATACAACAGTGGCTACCATAATGCATCTTGTTATCTTCAAAGTAGCTGTTGATATCATCAGACATAATAAAATCAAAGAAAACAAAATAGAATAAAATCAATCAAAAGAAAACAAGTAAAGCAATACAGGGCTTTGAAACAAGATAATAGAAAATCAGTAATGGCTACTATAATACATTTTGTTATTTTCAAAATAGCTGTCCATGCCATCAAATATAACAAAACTAAACA
>RJWT010025453.1:0-16133 GCA_004365215.1 Cuniculus paca | reverse complement strand
GCACCTGTTTTAGAGCTTAGGTGGACAGTAAGAAGAATGTATGTGTAGGAGATCAGCAACAGAATAAAGCAGGTTACAATCACAAGCCCACAGTCAATGTTTATTAGCATGTCCAAATTATAGGAATCCATGCATGCCAACTTGGTGACCAGTGGTATATCACAGAAGAAGCTGTCTATCTCCCTGGGCCCACAGAAAGGCAGTTTCACAATCGCAATCAGCTGACTCACACCATGCACAAAGCCAGCTGTCCATGCAGTCACCACAAGCCCAATGCACCTGTGCAGGCTCATGATGGTGGAGTAGTGCAGTGGTTTGCAGATGGCCACATAACGATCATAGGCCATCACCACCAGCAAAACCATCTCACCTGCTCCAATGAAATGAACAAAGAGGATCTGGCACATGCAACCACCAAAGGAAATGGTCTTGTTTTCCTCAAGAAAGTCTGCAATCATTTTAGGAGTGGTCACTGAGGAAAGCCACATATCAACAAATGACAGGTTGGCCAACAAGAAGTACATGGGAGAATGGAGTTGAGGGTCCAGGAGGATTAAGACCATGACAGCAATATTTCCAGATAGAATCATTAGATAAATGATCAAAAATGTCATGAAGAGTAGGATCTGAATATTCCATGAATGTCCAAGTCCAAGAAGCACAAATTCTGTCACTACAGACTGATTTCCTCTATCCATTTCATGTAGTGTGTCCTTCAAAATTACATAGAGAGAATGCTAGATTGTCATTTAGATGAAAGCGGAGTTGTATTTATCTATCTGAAGTCTGTATCTGGAATTGCAAAGTAAATTACAATGAGAAATCTTTACTAAATTTCATTGGCTTTAGGCAACAAAATGGTGCAAACTAAGCAAGTTTAAGTTTCCCACAAGCAGAGGATGAGATGGAATTATTATGCTAATGCTTTATGAGGAAAGTACTGTCACAAGAAATGGAGTGACAAAAGCAAGAAATCAATGGAAAAAGTTAAAAGATAGCCATGTTTTCATCTATAAACTAGCCTCTGTTTAACAATGGAGAAAAAAATAGTGTAGCAATAGCAATTGTTTCACAACATAACAAATATTCAGGATTCAGGTGTGTAGTTGGCGAGATATTGAATTTCAATACAAATGATAGGAGGCAATGTCATATTTTTTATGTTCTGTATAATGATTCCTTCAAGCCTTAGAAGAGCTGCTTTCTGAAGACATCATAATATTAGGATTTTTTTCTTACTCTCTAAAACAAAGGTTTGGGAAATCTCTATGAAAGAACTTTTATAAAAGGCATAAAGGCATCAATTCAAATCTATAATGTAATAGAATTTAACAAGTGAATAAGAATAAAATGCAATGTAGATTAATGTTTAAATACATTAATAAAAGGGGAAGTTAAAAGAATCAAATTTGAACTTAGAGAGTTTTTCATAATTAAAGCTTATTTAGTGAAAATATATATTATATCTTCAATTATATGGATGGATTATGTGTAATTTCTGGGTTTTCAAATACTCTACTCTCTAAACCAAGGAAGCTACAAATGTTATCTATCACCTATGTATTATTTCTGAGATTAGAAAAAATTACACACATATGTAAAGAAAATAATCCATATACTGTTAATTTTTAGTGAATGTGAAGTTAATCTTCAATGAAAATGATTTTTAACCACAATATTTAATGATATTTCTTTTTTTTTTTCCCCTGGCACTGGGGATTGAATTTATGACCTCACGCTTGACAGGCAGGCACTTAGGCCACTGAGCCAAATCCCCAGCCCTCGTCTTTTTGAGACAGGGTCTCACTATGCTGTTCAGGCTGGCCTTAAGCTCATTTTGTAGCCCAGGCTGGTCTCGAACTTGCAACAATCCTCCTGTCTCAGTCTCCTGAGTGCTGGGATTACAGGAGTGTGCCACCAGGCCTGGCTATAATGATATTTCTTAAATTGATCTCTAAATTAATTGAGAATACTTGTCAAGCTGGATGGTTGAAAAATATTCATTTTCTTTACTGCTTTGTTAATTGTCTTGGCATAATTTCAATTGATGTTTCTAGTTTTTTAATATTTTCTTAAAATGAGGTATATGATAACAGTCTTATAACTTACAAATAAGCATATACTGGTAACACTTTATAATAGCTAAGCAAAGTGTATTGATATTGTGATAAGTTTATGCCCCTGTAAAATTTGAACAATCTGACCTTTCCTCCAAACTTAATTTCATGTGAGTACAAAAGTTTTTCAGGATAAATGTTAAAAAACTAATTTCATATTTGCAGTAATAAGTTACACAGATGATAGTTAATGACAAAAAAAAAGCAAAAAAAAAAAAAAAGCAGGTTTAATTTGGAGGAAGAAAGCTCCTGCCAAACTGGTGAAAGACCTTATGTTCATTCTTAGGAAACAATTGGGCAATTAGAAATACACTTTTTAAATATTCAGTTACTTAATTGATATTGCCAAAATATTTCTGATTACTTACATTACTCTATTAAAATTAACCAAATTTTAGGAGAATCAACAAAAACCACAGATTTTAAAAAATTAGTTCAACCTGAGAGCAATCTCACTTCATTACTTTTTGAGCTGATAACATTGTGTTAGCCTTATTTCTGTTCCATGCTTCCATCTGGAGCAGAGTGTACATGAGCTAATCAATGTGTTGCAGATATGCAAAAAGAAATATAAAGAAAAAAATAACTTTTCTATTACTCAGAGTGTTTTAATAAGCATTACTTTTTTTATTCTTTCTTTTATATTATTTCTGGAAATAAGATTATTTTCAAAAGTATTGAATATTTTTAAATTTTCATCTATACTTTTCCTGCAATAAAAATATATACAATCACCTAGTCTTTAAAATACCTATTTAGACTTTCTTTAAATTGTCATGCACCTATTCAAGAACCATATGGTATAGACAGGCTGCTTACAACTAACAATCATTTCACTCTTCACTTCTCTTGCCAAAGAGGGATGATTAATATTTTAGGGAACCTGGAGACAATATGATATTATATTTAAGCATCTTTGGAATTACTACCTTTAAACCAGGATGTATCTCATAAAAGGAGCTAATGTTAGCTCTGGCATTAAAATATTTGGGAAAAGGCACAAAGCAAAATTATGTTTTAGGAATATTGAAAGCAACGAAATTTTAATTCTCTTCTAGATACAATGCCCTACCAATTGTGTTTCAGTGTAATATACTAAACACTATAGTATTCTCAATAGTTCTATTTTAGCAATCATATTTTTGATTTAGACTACTCGGTAGATTGCCTTTGATACAGACTAATAAAACAAAGAGGCCTATTCCAGTACCTCAAGATGCCTTCCTTTGTTCTCAGGTTATAAATCTTAATTCTAGTTCTGCCGGAACCAAGTATTGCATTATTTTTCATTAGATTTGTATTCATTTAATAGTCTCTCTTTGTGACATATAAAAGGTTTGTCTCTGCAAAAGATGGAGACCTTTTGAATAAGATATCTGGAAGCTGCTCATATTTGTTAAGAAGCAAAGAGTTGTGATGTGCGTGAGTCGATCTCAGAGCACCCCTCAGATCATGTTTCGGTAGTATGTGCACTGTTGCCCAGGCCACAGAAATTCTAGGAGAAACAGGACAGCCCCCAAAAGGCACAGTTTACCTTCTGAAAAATACCACATGCTAAAGAGGTGTTCTCAACCCCAAGCATTATGGACAGATATAGAGAAATATCTTACTAAATACATAAAAGAGAGCATCAGAGAGATGAATGACTTACTAAATTTTGTTTCTTTTCTCTTAGGCAACATTCTCTGTTGGTGTTCTCTTCTGGTGTGTGCTTAAGGCATCCAAGTAGGGTGGAGAAAGGAACTATAGAGGTGCTTTTCCATAGTCTGAGATATAACCATGACCCAAGATGTCTCGTGGGGCAAATTTACGTTTTATGTGCTATAAACAAGCCAAGAATCTTGGAAATAATGATCTTGGACATCTCCTTGGGGATGGCTTTGTTAAGAGTGATGTCAAGTGTTGCATACTCTTGAAATCAGAACAGGTAGATAAGTAAAGCCTTATATAAATCAGCCCAGCATTATAAATTACTGAAGTTTTGAAAAGTATTCATTTAACTAATAAGTAGTATGAAGAAGTCCTCTGCAATCTTGATCTGTAACTGTATCCATATAAACAGATGTAGTAAAATTTTCTTTACAATTACCAAAGAGATAATAATGTAACCAATTTTCTCCTCCCTCTGGGCTCATATCATGAGGACCATGCAGAATGAAGCCTAGGGACACAGCATTGGGGAACCAACAGAGTATAGTTCTTCACAAAGAAAATAAAAAGCTCTCACTAACTTAGAGGGCCTTCAAGGACTCTTGAAGAGGTGCCTATGCTCAGGGATTAGTACACAGAGTTTGGTGAGCTCTTTTGGAGAGTTGGTGAAAATAAAATAATGTGGTTGTTGCCGTTAGCCAGGTCCCACTGGAACTGGCTTCCCAGGCTCCCCTGCTTCCCCAGTCTTTCTCAGTTTACTCAAGTACTTTTCCTTTGAAACAGTGGGTGGTCATTTTTAGTATGTTCTTTTTTGTTTTGTTTTGTTTTATTTCTGGCAAGAACTTTGATGTTAGGAGAACAGATTTCCCCTGCTCCTCTGCCTCCTAGCATCCCATGGCATATTTCAGTAAGCCTATTTTTTCCCTGCATTCCCATTTCCCCAGGGCCACTTTTGCTTTCCTCAGGTCTGTATCCTAGCCATCTATTGTTTGTCTATCTCCTTTTCTCAATATTTAAAAGTATTATATATATATATATATATATATATATATATTTTTTTTTTTTTTTTTTTCAACAAGACATTGGGGTTTGGATGCAGTACTCTAATGCCTGTCAAAGTTGTTTAAGTGAGCAGTAATGTGATCAAATGACTGATGCATTTCTAAAATTCTATGAGGATAAGGAGCATTGCTAGTTATGAAGTGTTTGTTACATTATTATGATACCTTTAGGTTTTTAAAGAGTACATTGATGTGTTTCAAATAATTTACTTTGGATTAAGATTTTAAAATACCTCTCTTAAAATAAATTTGAACATAGTAAGTGACTCATCTTTAAAACAAGCAATTTAATGATGAGAAAAGAAGAAAAAATGGAAACAAATTTTTTGTAAATAATGAAGGAAAGAGGGTTTGAAGGGAGGGTAGGGGAATGGGAAAAAAAGAATCAAGTTGTATCTTGTATAGACACAAATTCCTTACAGTGAACGTGATTATTATGTATTGGTACTAAAATGTACCAATAAATTTAATTACAATTTTTTTTAAAAGCTTGCCACAACTGTGGTGGTTCATGCCTGCAATCCCAGCACTTGGGAGGCTGAGGCAGGAGGATCATTATGAGTTTGAGGCCAGTCTGAACTGTATAGAGAGACCCTGTCTCAAAAAAAAATGCCACAAAGAAAATAAATATAGTAAAATGAGAAATTTTATAAATGTTTCACCAACACCTATAAAAACACCATGAAAATTCAGATAGTTAAATATGACTCAGTTCTGAAAGTCCCCTTATCTCATGTTAGCCCCTCTCTCTGGTCCTTCCAAACATCCTCCATCCCCAGAAAGCCACTGATGTGTGTTCTGTTACTCATCTTTAATACTCTAGAGTTTTGTATAAATGAACTCAAATAAGATGTACTATTTCAAAGTGATTTCTTTCACTTATAAAACTCATTTTTATGCTTATCACATAGACTTTAACAAGTGAAAAATTTCTTTTTATTGCCAAATGTTATTCCTTTTTATTGTTAGGTAATATATATGTACCCAAATGTTGCTATCCACTTATATGCTGAAATATATTTATGTTATTTTCAGTTGGGAGCTATGATAAATACAGTTTTCTGTTGTGTGCAAATCTGGGTGATGTGACTACTTTAAAACTGAGATTTGTTTTGTGGCCCAGAGTATTGTCTAATTTGCCTAATGTCTGTCTACCTAAAAACAGGAGTATTGTGATAATTTATTTTTTTTTCTGTGATAATCTATTGAAACTGTTATATAAATATCATCTGTATCATATTGGTTTAGATCTGCTGAAATTTGGTCAAACTCTATCAATTATTGAGAGTAGAGTTTTGACACTGTATCACAAACTTTTGCATGTGTGCATGTTTCTCCCTGGAGGCCTATCAGTTTTTTACATGGCTTCCAGTCCTATAAGTCACTGTTATGGTTGATACATTGTGTCAACTTGAGAAGGTCAAAAGTTTAAGTGATTCAGCAAAAGAAATGTGTCTGGTTGCCAAGTGGACAAAGGGTGGATTGTTATGGTTGATACATTGTGTCAAAAATTCACTGAATTCATTTATGAAATCTAACAGTTTTCTGGTGAAACATACAGGATTTTTACATAACAATTCGTTTCATGGCCAGAGAAAATTTAACTTACTGTTTCCCAATTTAGATGACTCATATTTCTTCCTTTTCCCTAACTCTTCTGGCTAGCACTTCCAACACTAAGTTTGATAGATGAGCTAAGACTGGGCATCTGTGTCTTGTTATTGATTTTAGGGGAAAAAGTTTTAACTTTCTAGCACTGAGAATAATATTAATGACATATGGTTTGACATATCTAGTTTGTTGTTTTTATTATGAAAAGAATATTGAACTTTGTTAAATGTTTTTCTGCACGTATTGATAGGATTTTGTAATTATCTCCTTCATTGTGGTAACATGCAGAATCTCCTTTGTAGATCTGAAAATTTTGAACAATACTTTTGCCTTTAGAATAAATTCTCACCTGATTGTTGTGAATGATTAGTTTAATATGCTATTGTATTGAGTTTGTTAGTACTTTATGGTGGAATTTTTTAACCTACGTTTACCAAAAGTATTGGTCTATATTTTTTTATTCTTTAAAGTGCTAGTCTGCCTTTAGTTTCAGGGTATTGCTGGCCTTGAACTTAGTTTTCAACAATTCATTTCTATAAATGTTTGGAAATCGTTAAGTCTGCTGGTTTTCTTTTTTTTCTGATTTAATTTACAGAGTTTTCTCACATTTTGTATCAGTATAAATAATTTATCGATTTTATCTTTTCAAAAAACTAGCTTTTACTTCTTGTCAATTTTCAGTACTCTTTCCTCAGGAACAAAGTTCTGATCAAAAAGTCCTTGTGTACACCTATGTCTTCAAGAGTTTATCTATTTTATCTTCCTGGAGGTTAAATGTTTCTATTTTAGCATTTAGTTCTTTTATCCATTTTGATTTTAGATTAGTACACAATGAGAGATAGGGGTCTAGATTCAATTTTTTGCAATATTCTGCCAGTTTTCCCAGCACCATCTGTTAAATTGGGTAGCATTCCTTCAGTGTGTATTTTTGGCACCTTTGTCAGAGGTCAAACAGTTGATTTGCTTTGGTTTGTTTCTGCATCCTCTATGCTGTTCCATTGATCCTCATATCTGTTTTGGCACCAGTGCCATGCAGTTTTTATCACAGTAGCTTTGTAATATAACTTCAATTTTGGAATTGTGATGTCTTCTGTTTTGCTGTTGTTATTCAGAATTGCTTTTGGTATTCTCTTTCTCTTCTGGTTCCATATTAAGTTCAGGATAGTTTTCTCCATCTCTGTGATGAATCTGCTGGCATTTTGAGTTAGATTGAATTAAAACTGTACATCAATTTTGGAAGTATGGGCAGTTTGTCTACACTAGTTCTGTTAATCAAGGAACACACAATATCTTTTCATTGTTTGATGTGCTCTTTAATGTCCATTTTCAGAGTACTGCAGTTTTCATTGTAGAGGGTTTTCACTTCATTAGGTAGGGTAATTCCTTAGTATTCAGATTTCTTCATACTATTGTGAGTGGTAGTTTTTTCCTAAATTCTTTTTCAGAGAGTTCATTATTAGTATATAGCAATGTTACTGATTTTTCTGTGATGTTTTTCATATCCTGCTACATTACTGGATTTTGTTATTAATTCTATGAGCATTGGTGGACTTTTTTGAGGCCTTCTGTGCAGGATGTGAAGTCATCTGCAAATAATCATGATTTGATTTCTCCTTTTCTTATATATATACATTTTATTACTTTTTATTGCTTAATTGCTCTTGCTAATGATTAAGGGACTTTTTTGAACAAGAGTAGTGACAGTGGCCATCCTTGTCTTCTTTCTGATTTAGGGGAAAGCTTTAAGTTTTCCCACACTTAATGAGATGTTGCTACTAGGTTTGTCATAAATAGCCTTTATTAAATTCAGGTAAGGTCCTTTTATACCTGCTTCTTGAGTGTTTTATCATGAAAATGTGAATTTTGTCAAAGACTTTTTCTTTGTCTATTGAAACGATCTGGTAATATCGTCCTTGCTTCCATTTATGCAATGTGTTACATTTATTGATCTGTATATATTGAACCATTACATCCCTGAGATAAAGTCTACTTAGTCATGATGAATGATTTTTTTGATGTTTCAATGCATTTGTTTTAAAGTCTTGTGTAGGATATATATATATATATATATATATATATATATATATTCATTAAAGATATTGGTACACAGTTTTTTTTTTGATTGGATCCTTGTCTGGGTTTGGAATCAGAGTAATGCTAGTGATGACATTCCAGTCCACTGGAGGTACTTGGGAGATCATCTTATTTGTTGCCAGGTCAGTGAGGTGTGTGTCATTATTCTTCAGTTGTCCATACAAAAAGTAGTTGAAAAAGGTAGAGCAGTGTAGTCCAGGGACTTTAATTGGGTGAAAGGGAAACTTCCTGTGCTCTTCCCCATGTTCACTCATAAGAGGTATTATGTACATCTCAGAGGATTGACTTGACCTTGAGCCCAGTGGAATTTTCAGCAGTGTTGTAGGAAGAAAGGGACAGAGCTTGACTGGACTGTCTGCTGAATTTCCATTAGCTGCTTGTTGGCTCAGATACTAAGAATGATAATTTAACCTCTTTCCTGCTATTTTTTCTCTTGCCTAATTGGTCTGGCTAATGATTTCAGAGCTGTATTGAATAGGAGTGGTGATAATGGACACCTTTGTCTTGTTCCTGATTTTAGAGTGATAGCTTCCAGGTTTTGACTGCTTTATATGATATAAGCTGTTGGTTTTTCATAGATGGATTTTGTAGCATTGAGGTAAAGACCATCTATTACAATTTTCTGTAGGGATTTTATCATGAATGGGGGTTGGACTTTGTCAAATGCTTTTTCTGTGTCTATTGAGATGATCATGTGACTGTTGTCTTTGATTCTGTTATCATGGTGTATTGCATTTATTGATTTGCACATGTTGAACCATCCCAGAATCCCTGGGTTGAATGTAACATGGTCATGATGTTTAACTTTCTTGATGACTTGCGTTCTTTTGCCAGTATCTTATTAAGGATTTTTACATCTATGTTCATTATGGAGATTGCCTTGCAGTTTTCTTTTTGGATGGGTTCTTCTCTGGTTTTGGAATCAGGGTAACACTCACTTTCAGGAATGATTTTGGAAGTACTGCTAACCTTTCAATTTCCTTAAAGAGTTTCAACATTAGTGTCATTAATTCTTCCCTAAATTTCTTGTAGAATTCAATGGTGAGTTCTTCAAGGCCTGGGCTTTTCTTTGTTGTTAAATTTTTAAGTGTATTTTTATCAGGTTATTTAGAATTTTTATAACTTCTTGATTTAGTTTTGGCAATTCAATTGTGTCTAGGAATCTGCACATTTCTGCATTTTTCATCTTATTAGTATATAGGCTTTCACAGTAGGTATTGATGATCTCCTGGATTTCTGTGGGATCCATTGTGATTTCCCCCTTTTTGTTCCTAGTTGCTTGAATTTGGTTTTTTTCCCTCTTTTTCATGAAGTTGGTCAATGGTTTATTGATTTTATTTATTCTTTCAAAGAATCAACTTTTTTATTCATTGATTCTTTGTATTGTTTTCTTAGTTCTATTGCATTAATTTCTGCTCTTACCTTCATAATTTCATCCCTCATATGAACTTTGAGTTTGATTTGTTCTTCATTTTCTAGAAGTTTGAGGTTCAACATTAGGTTGTTTATTTGAGCTCATTCTGTTTTCCTGATGTGTGAGTTCATTGCTATAAATTTCCTTTTTAGGGCTGCTCTCATTGCATCCCATAAGTTTTGGCATATTGTATTGACATTATCATTTAGTTGTAGATATTACTTAACTTCTACTCTAATTTCCTCAGTGATCCATTGGTTGTTCAGACAGGTGTCATTAATTTTCATGTGTTAATGCAGTTCATGTGATTTCCTTTTTCACTGATTTCCAGTTTCATTGCATTATGGTCAGAGAGTATGCATGGGATGATTTCAATTCCTCTACATTTACTTAAACATGTTCTGCCAACTAATATATGGTCTTTTTTGGAGAAAGTCCCATGAGCAGCTAAGAAGAATGTATATTCTGATGTTTTAGGGTAGAACACTCTATAGACATCTACCAAGTCCATTTGTTCACAGACTTGGTTTAATTCTAATATTTCTTTGTTGATTTTTTTGTCTAATTGATCTATCTATTTGGGAGAGCAGGGTATTAAAGTCCCCAACTACTATTGTGTTAATTCTTACTTGGTTTTCATACCTATTAATATTTGTTTTAGTAGTTGGGTGAATCTGCGTTTGGTGCATAAATATTTATTGTTCTTGTCTCTTGTACTTGGAGTTTTACCTTAACAACTACGTAGTGACCTTCTCGATCTCTTTTGATAAGTTATAGATTAAAATTTGCATTATTTGCAAACAGAATAGCTACCCTTGATTTTTTCTGGGTTCCTGTGGCATGGAGAATTGTTTTGCATCCTTTGACTTTCAGTGTATGAATTTCTTTTTGGTTTATATGTGTTTCTTGAATGCAGTATAATGCTGGATCTTGCTTTTTGATCCATGTTGCCAGTCTGTGTCTTTCAATTGGTGAGTTGAGACCATTTATGTTGAAGGTTATATGTGTTATGCATTGGCTTTTCTTTTTCATGTTTTCCTGTTGTTCGTTGCTCCTACTTTTACATGGGTGTCTTTCCATTTTTTTCTCCATCCTTTTCCAGTTATCTTCTATTTGGAACTTTCTGTTTTTTGGGAATTTGTACTTGAATACACTTTCACACAAGAGTAATGGTATATGCTTACAGTTATTTATTTTTAGCACATATTCTATTAGGAAGAAAGCTGCTAAGAATATTGTCATTATTTCTTTATCACTTTCATTCACTTTTTATCATTTCCTAATGTACCTTTTGCCTGAACTGGGCATAAACTTGAATGAAAGCATATGTGACTGGATTGTTTTTGTTTTGTAATAGTAAATATTTTTGTTTTAATTTTAATGTGGCTGTAGAATGTCATCTCTCATTGTAATGTATAAGAAAGAAGATAATTTTATGATTAAAATTTTTTGTTATAGATTTTATTTAATTGAGAAACAGAAAGGAGTGCACAGGTCATATATTACAAAAAATAAAATGCTTTTAATACAAAGATCACAATCAATTACTTCTATTCTTTGTGAGGGCATGCCCCCTAAAATAGCCTATAAGATACAAGGAAGCTCTATTACTTAAATACACTTATTCTTGAAGAATCTTTTTGAGTGCATACATTTTGCCTAACTCTTCTACATCAAAAACATTCAGAAACTAACAATTTAACTTAGTGCCATTTTTCAACATTTTATTTAAAGTAATAGACTTATCAGCATATATGTTTTATAATAACATTAGACAAAATCCTCAGACTTACACTTGCCATTATGCCTAATAAGTATAAGAGTCACTACATTATCCATGTCTCTGATAAAACATCCTATTCAAAATGCTAATACAGCCTGGTTTTAGTTACCTCATATTTTAATTATTTAAATATTTAGGACGATCATATTTTCTTTGTCTGCCTCTAGTTGACATTAATTCCCAGTGGAAGTACCCTACAGGCTTCATGTAGTTATAAACCTCTAGACACATTCTTTATTGAATCACAAATGAGAAGAACAAATTTCAGAATTTATGATATTCCATGATAAAAACATATATTTATGAGTGCCTGGAATCGTAATTTGATTATTCGTTCATCAGATAGAAGGGGATAGTTACTTGTTTGAGAGTAGTCTTGTCTCCTGTAAACATGAAATTTTTTTGTCAACATTCATATATAAGGAATAGGGAAAAAGGAGAAATAGAAAACAGGATAAAAAGAGAAAGAAAACATTGTAATGTTCATCTGGGACTTGAAAATTATATAAAGAGAAAAATACTGAAAGAAAATAAGATTGAACTTTAAAGTTTTACTCTATTCTTCAAATATACTTTCTGCCGCACATGATACCTACTGTTACTCTCTTAAACAAGCTTAAGTTTTTAATTACATTTTAACTAAAAACTGGAAAAAGTTAATAGCTCTGTGAAATTTTCCACCTGGGTTTAAATGTCAGTATTACATAGATAACTGCATTTTATCGCCATCCTGAATCATACATACACAGAAGGTGAAATTGGGAATCACAGCAAGTCAGAAGCGAGTCGCAGAGACACATTTCATTGATTTTACACATTTGTAAACATACACTAAACTGGAACAATTTTGGTATTTTTTGGGATGTGATTGTGGAATCTAGCAAGGCTCTGTTAAAACAAGAATGACTTGGTTCATAAATCTTGGAATTGCATGAGAAAATCTTTACACCAACCATTCTTTGAATGCCCAAGTTCTAAGGGTGGAAATTTCTCAGATTAAGCTTTCATTATCTTCCCTGGGTTTAAACCTAGGGCATGAATTAAGATCTATGGACATAATGTCCACTTGTACCTTTTACTAGAATAATCTGGTCACTGAATGTTTTCCATCTTAGTTTATTTTAAGTAGATGAAGGTTGGCTGTTAATTGTCTTACTTGGTATCAACTCCACGGAGTAGAAAGAGTGAATATACTACTTCTCTTGCATAAATTTAAAATTTCACATTTTAAAGACTAAATGACTTGTCTAAATTTATACAATTACTTTATTGTTGAAATTGTAATTTACTTTCTTTTTTTTTTTTTTTTTGTTTGTTTGTTTGTTTTTTGCGGCACCGGGTATTGAACTCATGATCTTGTGCTTGCCAGGCAGGCGCTTAGGCCGCTGAGCTAGATCCCTGGCCCTGACAGGGTCTCACTATGCCGTTCAGGCTGGCCTTGAGCTCACTCTGTAGCCCAGGCTGGTCTCGAACTCACAACAATCCGCCTGTCTCAGCCTCCCGAGTGCTGGGATTACAGGTGTGAGCCACCACGCCTGGCGTAATTTACTTTCTAACAATTCCTAAACAAGGAGTTTATCTATTATGTTAGAAATATTGTATCAAGCCTTAGAATATATAAAAATGAATATTTCAGGATTGTTTCATTTAAATGTTGTAAAACTTTTCTGCCTAACATTTTGTGTAATTCAAAAATAATTATGTACATTTTCATCAACATTAGCATATATCAAATATTTTTCACTTTATTCAGATCTACAATTTCACAATTTTTAGAAATAAGTCTGTTTTAATAACTGAAAATGTGGAATCAAAAAACTTCCACTTGGAAGCTTTTGCTAAACTTTTGTGTAGACAGAAATGGTATTGATGAAATTAACTTTAAAGCACAGAAGCTAGTTAATTCATTTTTATCAGGATAAGTTAGCAACAGACAAAAATACATCAGAGACTGTGGAGTCATTACTAAGTAATTTGGACATAGGAAGCTTCAAAGAGGATAATATTCAGGAATAAAGACCCAATACAGAAGGCTGAGATAAGCATTTTTGATTTTTAGAGTTCAATCTGTGGAATACTTGGAAGCATACATTGTGTTTTCTTTGAATGGGTAAAGCAATCCACCATCTCAGAATCAACGGAAGGATGAAGATTTAGTATAATGAAGTTTTATATACTAGAGGACAAAGTGAAAAATTCTTGTGATTAGGAGATATGTACACAAATGAGAAGAGGGAAAATAAAAAGAACAAAAGAAAGGAAAACAAGGGATAATTTGCAAGAAAAAATGAAAATAATGAATGTAAAAGCAAATGTAAAAGAACATGCACACACACACGTAAATGTGAAAATCGAATTAGTGACAAGAAATTACAGAAAGATAAGAACTAGAAGTAAAAGGAAATTAATAGAAAATAATCAGGAGGTGATCAGCTAAAACAGAGATTCTGTCCTTAAATCTCTGGCATCAGGAACTTGTCTGATAGCTTACTAGTTGTGCACAGTGTAGTCTGCAGAAGCTCGTACGACTGAAGACTGGCAAAGAGGAGAGGGATAAGAGTATCTTGCACATGTCTTTTCAGTGCCAGGTGAGTTTCGTTTCAGTTGAAATAAGGAAATTTAAAGATGGTGATAAACACTCAGGTTCCATCTCAGCATACTAATCATGTTGCTTTATCTTATCTAACTGAAACCAAACACTTATCTAAGATTGTTTTGGGCTCTTTTTTTTAATAAGAGTTTATTTTGTGCAGAGTCATGTCCATCTGATACACACTTTTCTTCGAACTCTGTATAAGCAAAACTTGAGCATCACTGGAACAAAGCATACAGACATGACAATAGAAAAGGAGAGGGTATGGGCCAAAGATATTAAATAGTATGGAATTCAATCTGCTAGACAACATGCAATAGAAATAGCAGAAAATAAAAGCAAAGGAAAAGAGAGACTGTAAGTTTCAGGTGCTCCAAGTTTTGAAATTAGGAATGTAAAGAAGCATGAGATAATTAACTGTATGTTAGTAACTAGAATGCACGAAATATAAACATAGGAGGGAGAACTTCACAGTTACTTTCCTGGAAGAGATTTCTTCAGATGGAGTGAAGTATGAAGGGGAGGTCAAGAGAGTGTAAGTGGATCAAAGGAGACGCATGCTAATTTGACTGTTTTATGTTTTTTAACTTGCTTTTATTCACTGTGTGTTTTAATGCCAATGTGCATGTGTACTTGAATATACAAATATGCTCTCATGACTTTTATGAAGCTGTTCATAACATTTGACCGTTGTTCTGAATATTACTAATCACATAAAACAAATATTCTGATATTTCTTTATAGGTGCGGTGTAAAATGCAATGTATTGTTTAAATGCCTCATGGCTTCCCTGGGCATTTTTAACCCTTTTTTTTAATATTTCTCTCAATTCTCTCTTCCTACTTCCTGTAAGTTCAGATGTTATTAATAATTCCCAACAATTTGGGTAGGAATTTAATCTCATCCAGGTACCCCTCCCTCACATTCAACAGCACTGATGAAAAATATTGACAGAATCAACAAATCATAAAACTTGCCATTGAAAGCACAAAATTCAATGGCCTAAGGTGTATTTACAGAGTGGAGGAAGAGTCAATATAATAAGATTCTGTGATATTTTCATCAGACTAGGCAAAAATCTCATGCACATTATGTCAGTCTCCATTTCATCCTTAGTACAAGGCAACCACCATTCTACTTTCTGCCTCTCTATATTGTACTTTCCTAGAAATTTTCTTAAACTGTGTTTTGTGACTGCCTCCTTTCATAGGGCATGTGTTTGAGATTTATTTATATTTTACCTTATATTAGTACTTCATTGTTTTAGATTGCCAAATTGCATTCCATTGCACCCATAGCATTTATAAAAATAAGAATTATATGTAATTGGAAATCAAGGGTAACAACTGTATGTGTCACATTTTAATAATATGCTCTAAGTAGCAATAGTTCATCTTTTAAGTCAGATAAAAATATGCATAGCCTTATAAGAATGAGTACTTCTAAAATGTTTGTGCAACTATAATAAAATACACTAGAAGCCAATAACAAATACAAGATTTTTACAAACAGCTTATGGTAATAATGATAGATGTCCTACTGCTTTGATGTACCACAATGAATTATCTTCTACATCATCCTTCTCAAGGACATGTACATTCTTTGGAGACGAGTATGCAGACTAAATCTTAATTCTTGACTTCTCCTACATGAATATAATTCTCACTGAGACAAAGTTCTAGCCAGGAAAGGGGAAGTATTTAGATAAACCATATCATGACTTGCTATTTGCTAAAAAATACAAATCAAATAAACACTAATGTTACCCTGATCAGTTTATTTTTTACTACTATTTATTTTGAATTTTAAA
>RJWT010025452.1:0-16145 GCA_004365215.1 Cuniculus paca | reverse complement strand
TCAAAATTAATGGAGAAACAAGATACTTCCATGACAAAGAACAACTCAAGGAATTCATGACCACCAACCAACTCTCAAAGATTACTAAAGGACATTTTAGAGAGAGAGAAAAAGGACCATGGTCTCAGGAACAATGTCAGAGCGGGACCATCAAGTGGGGCCCGTCGACTGAATGGAGAGGAAAAACAGGGAGCCAATGACAGGAAAACAGCATGGCAGAGACAATACAGTGCAAGAGGGCCTCAAGGCACTAATAGAAAGAAACAGGCATAGTGGATCAGGAGACAGGATCCATCATTATGCTCTATGCAAGAAACACATTTAGCTAGAAAGAAAATTCATAGTCTGAAAGTCAAAGGAGAGAGAACAATGCCTTATGTGACAGGGAGCCAAAAAAAAAATAGGGGTAGCCTGCCCATTAATTGCAGAATGGATAAGAAAGACATGGTATTTCATGGGGTGGAAACCTACTCAGCTATAAAGGAAGATAACCTCAAGGCTCATGTAGGTAGACAGAGGCAACTGGTAATAGTGCTCATGGATGTAATGGATCAGAGTCACAAGGGTGAATTTTGTGTTGTCTCCATAGCATAACAACCTAAAGGTGTTAGTGGGATCCAAAATGCACAATACATATTGGAAAAGTCAAAGGGGAGGAATTATCTAAAAAGGGAAAGAAATGACCACTATTAATCTATTATTATGATTTGAAATTCAGATTGTATTCATTGTTCTGATTAGTTTCATTTTATTCTGATTTGTTTGATTTTATTATACTTGATGGCATGGACAGATATTTTAAAAGATAACAAAATACATAATTGCAACCATCGAGGATGTCCAATTATGTTGTTTAGAAACCCTGTATGTCTTTCATTGTTTGTTTTGATTGATTTTACTCTATTCTGTGTGGTTTGATTGTAATATGTCTGAAGGTGTAGGCAACTATTCTGAAGATAGCAAATATTATGGTAACCAATGCTGTTTTGCTAATATTTTGAAATTCTGTATTGCTTACATTGTTCTGCTTTGTTTGTTTTGTTTTGTTATGTTTTGTTTTGTTTCTACTGTTTTAGTTTGTTGTATTTTGTTTGATTTTACTTATCCCTGATGGTATGGGCAGGTATACTGCAGATAACAAGAGGCATTATTGTAGCTTTATCGATTGCTTTTTACCCTGTTTAAAAGTCATGTACCATGTTCATTGCTTTGTTTGTTTGACTTTACTCTGTTTTGTTTTGTTTGGTTGTATTCTTTTCAAAATAAAAAAAAAATTTCCTCCACCAGATTCACTAGTCCAATACCCTTAATCTGTTTTCTCACAAAGAGTCAGGACACAGGCAATATGTAAACAAATATTCTGAGAGTGTAACAAACATAGCTTCTTTTCCACCTGCCAGTGAAGTTTTTATTCCCAATGAAACCTCCTGAGCCTGATCTTTACTCTGTATTTCTGTTAACATTCTTATCTTCTGAGTTCTAACCAGAATTTCCTATCAAGTTCTATTAGTAGCATTCTACAACTTCATCTAGCCATCATCTCCAATCTTTCCAAGTTCTTGTGAACCACTTCTAAGGGTTTCTAAACCACATAGTCACAGTTACAACAACGGCCACATTTCTGGTATTAAAATCTCTTAGTCACTTTTCTACCACTGTGACAAGTTGTCTGAGACTTGACACCAAAAGGAGGAAAAGTTTATTTTGGCTCCTGGTTTTAGTTTATGGCTGGTTGCTTTCAAAGTGGAAATGGAGAGTTAGAAGGGCATAGTGGAGGAAAGCTGCTGATATCATGGCAGCCAAGAACCAGAGTGAAGGGATGGGCTGGGGCCAAGAATACAATTTTTCCAGTCATGCCCTCAATGACCCACCTTCAAACAGGCTGTACCACCTAGCAGCATATTCATCTACTGCTCATTAGTGGATTTTACTGATGAGTGTAATGCACCCATGATTCATGCACCTTCCAGAAGCCCCACCCTGGAACACATGAGGCTTTCAGAGGACATTTCATATCTAAGTCAGACCAGGGTCTCAGCAGAGAATTTAGAATGATAAAGCGAAGAAATATTTTTTGTCATCTAGAATGTGATTTTCTGGTATTACACATTAGCACAACTATTACAAAATACTATATAGTAATATTTACTATTAAAGGTTTTATCTCAAAATATGTCACTTAGCATGTAGATAATTTTGAGCTAAAGATCATTGAGAATGGGCAGACACAGGAAAATTGCTTTATCTTCCACTTAACTGCCTAAAATAATACTTAAATTTCCCCTTTGGAAAGCAAATTTCCTTTATCAAAGGCATCAGTACCTGGAAGAATGTTCCCCTCAGAAATAATTTGTGTCTCTGGAGAGACTCTCAGAACAACCTTCATTTGCCATACATCTCCTCCCTCACCTTCTCATAATTTGTCACTCTTACTTCCAGTATCCTCAAAAACCTATTTCTTTCAGTGCCCCAGAATGGTCTATAAGTCTCAATTACTGGCCACCTCCTGGAATTTTACATTTTTTTTGTGATACTCCCAAGCATATATGTGTAATAAAATAGCTTTCTTCTTTATTTAATCTGTGTTATGTCAATTTAGTTCCTGGGCCATCTACAAAATCTAGAAGGGTAGATGGAAGTTTTATTTGTCTCTACATTAACTCTGAGCATGTACCTGTCCTGTGATCCAGAAATTCAATTTCTAGCATATACTAAATAGAAATGCATGCAAGCACACACAAAGCAATGTGTAAATTAGTTTTATTCTTTAAAATTGAATGGTTAAATAAATTATATTTTATTATCATCAAGTAGAAAAAAAATGTTCTATTATCCTATTGGAGTTGCTAAGTTAAGGCCTGCAAATTAAATTGACAAAAGAGCGACTAGTAAGAGAAGAGACAGGATTTCATTTATGTAAGTACAGACTTTCATTCATGTACTCAGGAATTAACAGAAACTACCAGAAGTATTTAGAATTTGGATCTTATGTATCACGATACTAAAGGCAAAAAGGAAGTGGGAAAAAGGGCACTTATGAATAACGACTTTTAGTTCCTTTTTGAAATTTTCCTACTGCTGAGAATCAAACCCTGAAGCTCATGAATGCTAAACAAGGATTCTACCACTGGGCTATACCCATGACCCCAACAAATGATCTTTAATAAACATAAATGAAGAATAGTTAGAAGATATTATAGTCTCATGAAAATGTCTATTTAATTTCCTGTCCTAAATCTCTCAGGTGATAAGAGTTACTCTTTTCAGTTTGAGAAGCTCCCAGGATGGAGATTTCTGAGGACTGACTTCTGAGATTTCTCTCTAGAGAAGTGCAAGTGGGAAGAACCTCTTCATGGTGATGTGTTCTGGATCCTTCAATGGTCATGTAATTAAAATGAACAAACCACCCCTACTCATAATACATAGTTAACTCTCAAAAACATAGCATGGAATGGAAGAAGCTGGATAAAAATGAACTCATATAAAGGATATGTGCGATATGAAGTTCAAAAATAGATAAAATAATCTGTAATATTAGAAGTCAGTGTAGTAATAATTTTCCTTTTGGAGTTTAGTGATTAGAAAGAGCAAGTAGGGAATCTTTTGGGCTAAAGGCAATATGCTGTATCTTGATGTGGACGTTGGGTATAAGTATTATTCAATTTGTGAGGTCAGTGAGTTATTAGATTATTATTTTTTTGCTATTAGATTATTTATACACGTTTTTATTTTCATCTTACAGTGCAAAAATGATTACCAAATTTACTGTGCTAGCAAGGTTAAAAGTATTAATAACAATTTGTTAAAATTATTAATTTGTCATTTGTGATAATGCTTTTTTGATGTTTTTGTTTGCTTTTTGAGGCAGGGTCTCATTATGTATTATTACATAGCCCAGGGTGGCCTCAAATGTGTAATCCTCTTGCCTACCTCTCCCCAGTGCTAAAATTACAGGTGTGTGCCACCATTCCTGGCTAATATGTTGTTTTGTTTTGTTTAGAGAACCATACTTGTTTGTTTTGGGGTTGCTATCAGGATAGGTTTAATTTACTTTAATATATATGAAAACAATTCAGTGTATGACTTCGATGAAAAAGAAAAAAATAAAAAAACTACTAACAATTTTAGGTAGTTCATTGGACAGTTTTTATGAAATGAACATTATCTGACAAAATAAGTATCAAAGCAACTAAAGAAGTAAAAGAATGATGACATCTTATAATTATTAAAGGCATTTAATTATTAGTTAAAATCTACCAAAAATCACTGACAATCAGGCTATTTTAAATAAAAATTTTAATAATCATTGAAAGAAGAGATAATTTAAATCTAATATAGACACCTCCAGACAATAAAATAAGTGAATATTCCTGGCATTATTTTATTAGGATTATACAATCTTGTCAGCAAAACCAGACAAAAGTTAAGAGTAAAAATAAGAAATATCATGAAGATGCAAAATCCTTAAAAAATTTACCTAACAAAGTCTAGCAAAATACAACCATGTATGCATCATGATTTATTAAGGTGTATTCATGAAATAGAAGAAGTTTTAGCAAAGCATCTTATAACATAATCATTTTCATAGAAGCATTCAGTAAAATGTAAATGCTCATTTGTGCTTAAAACATTCTAAAAAACGTAAAAGTTCATTTGAAATACCCCAAGTCAGAACTTGCTGACCCTGCTGATAAAACTGTCTCCAGTCTGAAATCAGTGAAAGGTCAAAATCAGGGAGGAAATTAGGAGGCAGATAGCATAGTTCCATATTGAAGGTAAGATGATCTTCCTTTAATCAGTAATTTGCTTATCCTACTCAACTATTTTTACAAGTAAGAAAAAGGAAGAATGGAAATGAAAGGCCAAATCTAATAAGAAAGCAAAACTAATTGCCTTCCAATAGATACTGAAGTTGGTGAGAAATTCCCAGGAGAAAGTTTTCTAGAATTAATAATATAACACTGAGCATCCACTATACCCCGGGTACTTTACTATTTTATTTTTAATTCTCATGACCCCATGAGGCAGACACATAGTCCAGATGAACTTTGATCATTTAAGTTCTCCTTTGGAAAACTGAGCCCCCCTTAACATTCACCACATATTTAAAATCTATTTTCAATTCTCTTGAGGAAATGTTGCTCTTTGAAATTCAGGTTCTTAAGGGCTAAAATGGAGAAACAACATCTACCTCCCTTTATTGTGAAGATTATTAAGTGAAACTATATATGTAAACATTGAACAAAATGCATAATATAAAGGAGATATTCAATAAATATTGCAATTATTATTATTATTAATTATTACTATTATTTGGCTCTTTACTAGAACCAAAGTTCTCACTCACTGGTGTTCAACACTCGGAAATATAATTAAGCAGCTGTGCATAGCAGCGCATACCTGTAATCCCAGCACTCTGGGAGGCTGAAGCAGCAGGATTGAAAGTTCAAATACAGTTTGAGCAATTTAGCAATTTAGTGAGATCCTGTCTCAAAATTAAAACCACAAAGGACTGGTAATGTGATTTAGTGTGAAGGCTTTGGGTTTACGTCTACAGCAAAAGCCTGAGGGATCACTGTCCTGGTGCTATCTCCTTGGTCTGGGACATAGCTTAGTAATCTTCAACTGCAAAATAAGACTCTTCTTTGGATATCTATTTTCTAAAGGTTTTCCCTGATGTTCACCTTAATGTTTTATCTTGTGTAAGACCATTTATTACTTACTGCATGTTAAGAATGTAATTAGTGTTTTCCTTTGGGGTGCTGGACTCCTACAGTATTTCTGTCTTTATCCCAATATATAAACCCTTGGAATTTTGTGGGTTAACTTACCAGGCCAGTTTAACAGAGGAATAGAATCCAAATTTTTTTTAGAAAGGCTCTTAGAATTTAATGTCTTCCCGCCATCAACGGCATTGAATGCTACATAATTCATGCCTATGAGTGATGGTTTGTGTCCTCATTTACAAACTGCCAACATAACCACCCCTACTCTAAAGCTTTTGTCTCCCTTACTCAGACAGAAATAAATTAAGATTGCTACAGTGGCAGTGGAAATGGAAAGGAGTGAGTGAATTCATGGCCTATTTAGAGGGTGAAATTGATAGCAATTGACTGGGAAGGAGAGTATGTATTAGGTTAACATTCATGTTTCAAGATGGTGCAACTAGATGGCTAATGGTGTAATTCACTAAAATAGGACATAGGGCTAGAATCATTCTTTCGTTGAATTATTAAAATTCAGATTCCGAGGATAAGAGTGAAGCACTTCATGTGGCAATTGGTAGGCAAGTGTACCCATGATTTGGGGCTAAGAAGAAAATTCTAGATTCAAAGTCTAGAAAACTAGACTTAACCAATGATGATGATTTATGATGCACAAGGCGTACATACTTAACTGCTTAGAAAAATTTGTTGTAATATTAGCCGCATTTTGCATAAGTAATTCTTAAATTTTATCATAAATCTCAAAGGACACTATAAAGTTATAGTCATACAGAATGCATTTAAACCTGAGTAACTATTAGCAAATACCAAGACTCTGATCCGAAGCCCAATAAAGAACCAATTTGCTCTGACTGCATCAACTTGCTATAATAATAATAATAATAATAATAATAATTGAACAGCAAGAGCAAAAGGGCAGAATAATAATTGAATACAGCCTTACATGTAGGTTAGATTTAGTGGCTGTGGAATACAATGTCATGTTAGGGTACACCTCTATATCCCCAACTGTCTTACCCAGATCTTGGTCCTTGTGGTTGCACTTTGCAGGTCTAAAAGGACAAAGCCTTTTTCACTGACCAAGTGTTGCTTACCCTGCTGCTCTGCCTGGCTGAGATTCAGAGATCCAAAGGCAAAGCATTGTCACTTACTTTAAGGAGTTAAACAGATGAGATATTCCAATTTCATCCATCGAGCATCACTTCAGGGCAATCTTAAAACTTTAAAGACACAATCAAAATCAAGCTATTTTTCAGTTGCTTCACTACTCAAGTCTGTTTTTTTTTTTTTCGTAACTCATTCCTCATCCCTGGTATCCTCAGCTCTACTTGAAGAAAAAACAAATGTTTTGAGGTATCTGAAAGCCTTACCATATAATTGTGGATGCAATACACTTTCTACTAGACAATTTCCTATTAAGGAAAGCCAATTTATAAATTCTGCATCTCTGCACTGACTCTAACTTCAACTGAACAATTAAATAGCAATTGACCTTTTATTCCCACTCTGTGAGAGTAGAAAAACAAAACATGCATGGAATCTAGAAATACATCAAATATTTATCAGACCTTGACAGAAAGTATCTTTTCCTAAGTGAATATAAATAATAGTATAGTCCCCCAAATCTGTCTGTTTTATACCTTTCCTTTAACACCTTTGTCCCCCCAGAATAGACCAGTTAGAAGGTCAGAATGCATAAGACTGTTTTAGCTGTACTTACAAAGTTGCTTTGGTGTCTCTTATCGTCCTTAACAAATGCTAATGGTATTGACATTCAGTGATCTGACTTTCCTTTTCTTAGTGTTATCCTCTTCCTTAGGCAGTTTGCTGTGTCATCTCATTACATTCATGGCTTGAAAGAGGAATCTAGTTCTAAAGCTTGAAGTGGTTTATTGATCCTACAAGATGAGGTAATTCATTATCCAACATAATTCAAGCCTTCAAAGAAGAAAACACTCAACTATCCTTTTAAATGAAATAATGTGAAATGCAAGTCTCAAAGTTCTGCCTCATGCTTACCATCCTGGCAGCAATTTATTCAGATCAAAATCCAGTCCTCAAAATTAATTTTGCATCAGTCTCGTCATGTCTCTCTTTAAGCTACAGTAAAATTCTCCCATTTGTATAACACTGGTGATTATTTTGATTATTTAATAAGATCTAAATCTGACTCATTCCTCTCAGTGCCTCCCACCATGTGATTAATGTCAACAGTGAGGAAGTTTTACATATTAAATATTTTCTTAAAGATTATACCCTAGGAATGTGGAGAAAAGCAAGATGATGTCACATAACTATAGAATTTAACAGAAAAATGACCAAATAATGAAAGGAATCATACATATTCTAAATCACCCAGCATGAATAAAATTATAATTTTGTTCCAGGAACATAAGGATGAATATTTACAGTGGAGACAGACAGCTCTTGAATGAAATATTGAATATCTTCATTAACTCTATTTGTAAATCATTGGAAAAGATGTGATTAATCTTTCTTTATATGATCTCAACCTTCTGCAAAAGTGGAAATAGTTTTTGTTCTCAGTGTTTGGGGTAGAGGTAGTTTTGTACTGTAGAAGCTAAAAAATGTTTTAGAAAATATATTTCTATTTTATTGATAAGGAAACTGACACAAGGAGGGTAATTTGCTGAAACCATGCATACGAAGAAAAATATGGTCATGGCAGTAACTCACTTGGAGATTTCCTATATATACATTTAGATAAGGATCACATGAATGAAGAATGATTCTTCAGACTAAATGTTAATATATAAAACTCTTTAAACATACAGATTGATTTCCATTATTTAAGTATTTCCTTAAAAATTGAACAACTGAACTCTCAGTGAGAATAATTTACAGTGCTTATATACTATTTTCATGTAATTTTATTTGAGACAGTGTTTCCTTCTGTAGTCTAGGCTCACCTCAAACTCACAGTCCTCCTGCCTGAGTTTCTCTACTGCTGGGACTGCAGGCATGTGCCACAATACCCAGCTTCAAATAGTACTTTTTAATCATATAATACTGTATATTATATTAAAACAGTAATATGCAAGAAGAGAGAAAATAGAAGTGCAACTTAGCCTTCCCTCTATGTATTTTGTAATCGAATAGGAAACTAAACAAGATAAAACTAATGGCAGGAGAATGGTTCAATACTATGAGAGAAAAAATACACAGACAATTCCTATAGCTGTTGACAGGAAGGAATTATGAGTGTTTATAATACACTACGTGCTGACTGTGTGTTCAGGTTTTCAAGAAGATCCACTGAATAACATCCTTCCTCCTGCCCTGATTTGACCCTGAGGTTTAATCAGATTGAGAAGAAAAAGAGTAGCAGATGAGTGCCAGAAGATCACCTAAAATGACCAAGACTAAATTGAAAGCTACAATATGGAAGGGGCCTTTTATTCTCCTCCAGCTCAGTCTCACCTTCAAGAGGAAAACCAGAGAAGGTGGAATGCCCTGCTCTTCTGAATCACTAAAAAATTAAAACCCTTTTCTCTGGTGAAAAGAGAAGTGTTTGGGAGAGACCAAGAAGGCTTTATGTCTATATTGAAGAAAACATCCAGTGCAAGGGAAATGTAGTCTCCAGGGTTCAAGGTATTTTTCAGTGTACTAATTTAATTCTCTTAATAATCTGAAAAGGTAGATATTATCATCATACCAAACTGATAGAAGCAAAGATGAAGCAAAGGATGATCAAATGCTTAGTTGTAGGTCCTAAAATGAGTCTGTAGCAAAACTGATATTTGAATTCAGTCAGATGAGGGTCCAATAATCTTTCTTGACAACTGCATTATACTTGTTTCTAACCTCTGCTGCTTGCTGATGTTTGGAAATAAGCAGGTCAGTGTTCATGAAAAAGGTTAGTCTGAGTTCTAAGTCAAGGATGAATAAGATTCTAACTAGAGGAGTTAGGGAAGGTTAAGGAAGAGGCACTGTTTATTCACTGATTTTTAATTTTTATTAGTACATATTTATGGTACATAATCGATACATTCATTGTGGCAAGTTAGTACATAATAAAACACATCTCAATTCTTTTGCTTTTATTGGTACATTTTTGCAGTACACAATGATTGCATTCATTGTGGAGAGTTGGTACTTCTACATAACACATCTTAATTCTGTTTTTCATTCCTTTCCTCTCTCCTCACTCCCCGCTTCCTCCATCTTGCAGTCTCTTTCCCATTTATAAAAAACTATCTCCCAATTTGCTATTATTATATTTTATTTTGTCTTTCATTTATATTTGGGTTTCTCATATCTTATATTTAAGATTGTGCATCTGATTTATTTCACTTAACATTATGGTCTCAAGGTGTATCCATTTTCCTACAGATAGCTCAAATTTATCCTCCTTTGTAGAACAGTAGTACTCCACTGTATAAATACCATATGTTCTTTATCCATTCTTCTGTTGATGGACATATAGGTTGCTTCCATTTAGCTATTGTCAATTATGTTGCTATAAACATTGGTAAGCACGTATCATTGTAATATGATATCTTTAACTCTGTTGAAAACTTACCTAGCACGGGAATAACTGGTCAAATGGAATTTATTATTTTAGGTTTTTGAGGAATACTACTCTGATTTCATTTTCTTAACCAATGAAATAGCACAGGAAGCCATGTATGGTGGCACATGCCTATAATCCCAATGCTCTGAGAGGCTAAGGCAAAAGAATCACAAGTCTGAGCCCAGCCTAGGCAATTTGAAAACTTAGCAATTTAGCAAGACCCTGCCCCAAAATTAAAGGAAAGAAAGAAGAAGAAAGGAAGGAAAGAAGGAAGGAAGGAAGAAAGGAAGGAAGGGAGAAAGAAAGGGACAAGACAAGACAGGTTGGAGTTGTACCTCTTTGCAAAAGTCCTGAGTTTAATCCCCAGAACTAGAGGGGGGGAAATCATGGGAAAGTACAAGAAAATATAAAAAATGCATAGTACAATCAAGAAAAAAATGAGTTTTTATTTATGAATGTGCATGTGTGTGCATGCTAATAAGGGACTCAATGACTAGAGCAAGGAAAGCGTGCTTGTCATTCTAGTTTAGAAATACTGGATGATGTAGCCTATTTGAAGATGGCATATATGACATGGGTTTTTGCGTAATTAAAGAGAGATAGTCCTTATTTTAGGACCTTATGTTTGAGTTCTTGCATTGGCCATGTTGGCCCTCCAAGATTTGATCTTCTGTTTATTGTTCTGACTGAGCACTCCAAGCTCTCTGAAAATCATTTTTCCTTTTGAGGAGAGGATACTTAAGAGAATGTCAGTGCCTTACTCTGCTCATACTAGCAAATGTTAAGAAAGTAGCTTGGGCTGGAAGAAGGAGTTCGTAACCATCTGTTTCATAGCCTGTAATTACAACCTTAATAAATGAATCATTTCCTTTATCTGGCACTGTTGGGTCTGAGCAGAGCATTCTGTGTATTAGCAGTTCTGGAACCATTTCACTTCTTGCTGTTGTCTTAACTTGGAGGTGGAGGAAATCAATCAGGCCTATAACACAAACCATTCTGACTATGTAAATGCAGGTTTAGCAACTGCGGTGAGCTCATATGAAAAAGAGAAGTCATCTAGTCCTTGGTAATATAATTGGCTTGACTTATTAGGCTACAGTTTAGAATATAAAAACGAAACTATAAAACATAATCTGCTGTACAGTGTGCTAATTAACCAGCTGGGCTAGCCTTTATAGACTTAATTTTACAGATTTCCTAGAGGACCTAATCTAGTTTGGTGACTCAGAGCTACATTTCCCTCCTGCTAGGACATAATAGTCATGCGTCCTGGTGCTTTGTCCTCAGGATGTCAGAGAGCTTATCTTTTTTTCTTTTGTTCCATGATATCCTTTCCATGTAGAAATTCTTTTGTAGATATTAGTATTAGACATCGTATTATGAAAGTCTAAATTTTTCTATTGCTACCTGCACAGCTTTTTCTCTGTTGTGATTAATGGGCATATTACACAATAATGAATCATATTTCAGAGCAACCATTCCAGGGTGAAATAGAGGAGACAGAAACAAAGTAACAACATGGGCTGGACTGAAGATAAAAATGGAGGCGTGGTGTAAAGACAAAGATGAAGTGGGAAATCCATTAGCTGTAAGTTTATCACAATACAGCGGTATGAATTGTAAAAAAGGAGCAGGGTGGTAAGTGAGCAATAAAAACAGTTGTCTTCCCAGACTTACATTTACAAAGCAATTCAGCTAGGGAGGCAAGGAGAGCTATACAAATGACAAATGTCTTTGAGTAATTTTTTTGATGATGAAGATAAGACTGCTGGATACAGAAAAAGTTAAAATATGAAAGAAAAACTTGACTAAGGGTTGACATTGTGTTTTAATGTATTTCCTTACAGCATTTTTTTCTAATCAAAATTTTCTTTTGAACTTACTTGCAAGGTACTTACAGTGTGTAATTTTATATTTTCATTTTTTTAATGCCACACAATGCTATAAACATTTCCTTCCTTCCTTCCTTCCTTCCTTCCTTCCTTCCTTCCTTTTTTTTTCTTCTTTCTCTTTTATATCTTCTTTCGGTGCTTATTGAATCCAGGGGCTTCTCACTGAACTACTCATCTCTTTTTGCATTTTTTCATTTAGAGACAGGGTTGCACTAAATGATTCAATTGCCCCAGCTTGTCTCAAACTTAGGATCTTACTGTCTCAGTCTCCCAGAATGCTGGGTTTACAGGCACGTGCTACCACACCCAATTAACATTTTTTAAATGTAAACATTCTGAAAATAAATCTGTAAAGCTTTTATTGATGTTTTTGATCAATGAAATTTATACTCAGAAAAATTTAGAAAATAGAAGAAATAGAACCTATTAATGCTTTTGATAGTGTGAATGTATACTACTGACAAGCTTCATTTATTTTTATTGGGTATAGATAAGTAACAGTATTTTTACACTGTCTCTAATTTATATTCAATATTTGATCACATTATTTATTATTATTATTAATTTGTAATATGATTTCTGTTGCTTAGCTGTGTATTATGAAGTTTTTCTGACTTTACACATAAAGACGAATACGTACACGTTTTAACAAATACATAGCATTCCACTGTGTGGGCATTCTATCACTGATTTAGTCAGTCTTCTAATATTAGACTTTCATATTACTTCCAAATATCTAAGTTTGCATATAATGCTGCAGTAAAACTGTTACAAATGTTTAACATTAGTTAGCTTTATTTTAAAATACATTTTTAGAATCCATAAGGGTCTACCAACTAACAGATGCCCTATTTCCTGTTACACAGGATACTAATAGTTATTCCTTAGATCACACTTGAGTGAATATATCAAAGGTATTTATTGTTTTAATTTGTATTACTTACATTATTCATGTTGATACTTGATGATTGATTTTTTTCATATAATTACTGCATATTGATGCTTTTGTATTTCTTTGTAAATGACAGTTTTTCCATTTTTAAATTAGCGGGTAAATCTTTTCTTGTTAATATTTAATTGTCATTTTATTGGTTAAAAGTTGTTATATTTTTAGCATGATTCAAAAAGGGATTTTTCCTCTTATAAATTTTTATTAAAGCCTCAAAGATGAAAATAATTGGGACAAATATAAATGTGTTTTTAACAGAGAATTAGACACAGCCTCTACACCTCCATGATCTGAATTTTTCTGTCATCACCAACTGCACCCAGAGATTAAGCTTTAATTTACCAGCAGAAAAATACGTTGAGGGAATTTGCAAAGAGTAAAGGAAACTTTGTTGTTCTTCCTCTTCTTCCAGTGTTCAAGAGGAATGCAGGCCATAGCAAGAGTGCTTGGCTGTATGCTCAAGTAAGTGGGCAGAAGTAAGGCAAAACTCGGGGTCAGGAGGCGTTGACAGCAGTCCACAGGGGAGCTGTGAGAATGAGGAGGGGTAGAGTGAGGCCAGTGTGCATGGAGTGTAGCAAGGTGGTTTTGAATACATCCCTCAAGCCAGATTACAACCAACTATATCATCTCGTGCCATCTTCCCAAGTCAACAGTTCTATTCTACAGTTGTTCAGATGCCAAACTTTGGCATTATTATTGACTTCTTTCTCTTTTTCATAAACTATATCTAATTTATCAGTGAAACCTGTTGACTCCAGAACTCAACTACTTCCTCCAAGATCACCATCATAGACCAAGACACCTTATCTCCAGGTGGAACTGGATTTCTTTGTGTATGTTTGATTGTATGCTTGTTCTAGTCTTTGACAGTTTTTTTTCCAAGAGCATGTTGGGTGTTTTTCTTTTAAATATTTGCCTCACTCACTTTTCTCATCCTGGGGACAAAATAGCTGACATCTACAATTTAAAGGAGGAGATTGTTTTGGCTCATGGGTTTTAAAGAACTGAATCTATGGTCAGCTGGCTCCAAGGCAAGGAGGGCATGGTGGAATGGTCTGGTGGAGAAGAGCAGCTCACATCATGGTGGCCAGGAAGAAGAGGAGGAAGCAAACAGCTAAGGAGGGAGATATACCTTTCTAGGTCATACCTGCTTGACTTGCCTCTTCCAACTAGACCCTAAATCCTAAGAGTGCATTCAGCTACAAATGTATCAGTGGATTAATCTGCCAGTGAGTATTCAACCCCTATGAACCAATCACCTTCCAAGAGCACAACGCTGAACTCCAAAACATCTGAAGCTTTGGGACATTCCAGATCTAAACTATAACATCATATAATTTAGATCATGTTATAGTTCTGTGTAAAATCATGTTTTCAGTGGTTTTAGTATGAAAGTAAAAGCAAAAGTCTTGATAATGACATATAAGCTCTTACTGCATCTGCCTCCGTCATTCACAATTGTTTCCTTTCCAAGTTTTCCCTGTAGTTTTCCTCTCCTGACTGTGTTACACACAGACCAGCGCCCCTCTTTTAGTTCCCCAAACACACACACATACCAAGGTCTTTATGCCTACTATTTATTTTACTTAAAACATGTTTCCAAGTATGCATATATTTATCCTCTACATGCAGTGACATGTCTCAAATCATTTTGTTTTCGTCAAAGGTTTTCTTTGGTTGCCCTTGATATTCAGTCCCTTTAGTCATCCCTTGTCCTTGAATTCCACTGTACTTTTCTATCAGGCACTTACCCTGTGACATAATTTTGTGTGCTTCTTTGTTATATTCCATCACTAGATTGTGAGTGCTTGGAGAACAGGGAGTTCGTCTTGCTTTTTGTTCTGTCATCATAGCGTACTATAAAGCAGAACACAGAGAAGCATTTAGTAAATATGTGTTGCATAAATGATGGCTGAAGTCTGACTCAACAGCAAAACTTTTCTATTCAAAGATGCTTTTTTCCCTTCCTCTTTATTGTGTTACGTTTTTAGTAATGAAAGACTAACACATTTCCATTCTAAAAAACCAACTCGTAGTAGGTAAGAAGGTATTCAGTTCTCTTATGGCTAGAATAACTGGTGTATGTTTTGAATAGTAATGTATGGAAGGTATACTTATTGACCTAGATTTTTAAATTTTAATTATTATTATTATTTTTGGTACCAGGAATCGAACTCACCACCTTGCTCTTGCCAGCAGATGCTGTGCTGCTGAGCTATATCCCCGGCCCCTATTTTTATTATTATTATTTTTTGAGACAAGGTCTCACTGTGTAGTTCAGACTGGCTTTGAACTCATGGTGATCCTCTTTCCTCCGTCTCCTGAGTGCTGGGATTATAGGCATGCATCACCACTCTCGGCCTAATTTAGACTGAATACTTAACACCCTACTACTTAATATGATTCTGTATTCTGCTACAATTGTGTTTTTGAAATTTTATAAAATTTTCTTGTAGGGAAGTGTTTTGGTACTCTATTGCTTCTATAACAAGTTACTATAAAAGTACTTTTACTTAAACCAATGCAAATTTATTATTTTACTGTTTTAGAGTCAGATATCCAACAGGTGTCACTGAACTCAAATCAGAGTTCTCAGGGCTTGCTCCTCCTGGAGGCTCCTGTTTGCTTTTCCAACTTCTAGTGACCTCTTGCCTTCCTGGGTTCATGGTCCCATTGCTCCATTTTCAGATCCACCCATGTGACATCTCTGACTCTGCCGGGATAAATTCCCCATTTCTAAAAATTTTATGTGATTAGGTTGGGTCTACCTGGATAATCTCTCCAACTCAAATTCCTTAACTTTAATTATATCTGCAAAGTCCTCTTTGCTTTATAAGGAAAGATATTCACATGTTCTAAGACTTAGGGTGTGGATATCTTCAGGAGTGGGACCTGTGTTTGGCCTCTTAGATTTGGAAAGAAAACATTACCATCTCTCATGTGTCCCTGCTGACCTCTACGACTAATATCTCCTTTCTTTCTTTCCTTTCTAAACAACTTTCTTAAAAGAATGATCACTATCTGTTCCCTCCATTTTTCATTTT
>RJWT010025451.1:0-16144 GCA_004365215.1 Cuniculus paca | reverse complement strand
AGATCTTTGAAAAGGCATATTGTTTCTGTGTCTTAAATTTATCATCAATAAATAAAGATAATATTGACTAAACAAAATAATAAGCCCAACTATTTTATAAATTATTCAGTGTTAATGTGGTTTCAATCTAAAGTTAGCTCTTAATTTTAAGAATGATCATTATAATTTAAATGTCTATACATAATTATTGAATAATAAATGCTGAATGTAAGGTAGCTGTCTCAGGCACTTAGAGTACATGGCCAATCTTGAAGGGAAAAAATCAGTATCCACAAGCATGCTATTAATTCATACGTGAGAGTATATTGAGAGTACATTCACAGAAACCTACCATTTTACCAATAGTAAGAGTGAAACATCTTACCGCTAATATCTTTACTGCTGTGTTAAAACACTTGCCTCAGGCAGTGTTAACTGGGCTTTCTAATTATTGAAAACGCAGAGTAGTATATATTGTTTACTTCCATTAGTGCATAGACAATATTACTCTAATGCTGCTTGCTTTATTTGAACAACATAAACAGTTGCAGTCACTGTGGCTCCAAAAGACTATTCTTTGTTCTCCTCAAAGTTTGATATATTCGTATTAGTATTTAACCATACTTGATACTTGATACTACCAAAACACCTTGTCTTTTAGTTTTCTGACAATCTTTTTTTAACAATCTTCTTTAGAATGTTGAGTACATTGGAGGTTGTATTATACATACAAAATTGCTTGTATTTTATCCTTTATCTAGATAACCTTTAGACCTTGCTGTTTTCAACAAAGTTTAAAGCATTTTCAAGTAATGAAGTTTGATGGGAATTACTGGAGAAATATATTAGGAATTGTTAAACTTGCCTTTATGTTATCCAGTATGCTAAAAACTTCATATATTACAAATTTCTATATTGTAAATCATAGGATTTACATCATTGACCTTTCTAACTGCCTCTTAATTTAAAGATTGCGAAACTGAAGTTCATAAAGTTTACATAACAGAACCAAATTTACTTAGCAATTTAAGTGACAGAGCTTGGAGCTAAAATCCATGATCTTCTTATATTTGATACTACTCTATTGTTTTTGTTATCATCAGTTATATTTTGTAACAACTGATTTTCATTGATTTGGAATAAATAATTCGGTATTACTTCAGGTAAAAGAAACCTGATAGAATGTACTATCTAATATGTTCATAAGCAGTATAATTAATATTTGGTCAATTTTCAACATAAAAACAAAGGAATGCCAAAGTGTATAGAAAAAGCATGAAAGCTGAACCATTAAAACCTAAGGTTAGTCACTAATAAGAATCTCTTTTATGGAAGCCACATTTTCCAATCATCCATGTTCCGATCTGTGAAATGAAGATAATGCTACCCACTTAACTGTTCCACGATTACTTTCTAAGGTCGTTCCACAGTCTATCTAGAATAAGGGGCAAGGTATACTTGTGCATCATTTCTAATGATCAGGAAAAATTGGTATTTCTCTGAAGTTTTATCAGGATTTATCCAAACATCTTTTTGAAAATGTCCCATTTAATTTTAACAAGGTGTTCAATAGAATCATGCCTTTAGTACATAAAAGCAATATTCCAAGGCTTTTCCTGTCTCTAATAATACTTTGATATGATGAAGAGGTGAGTCACAGTGTTAGTAGAAAACGATTCATATAGCATTAAACAAATCAAAAAACATGAATAAATATGGATGAGAATAAAGTAGAGGATTCATGTGTGGGATTACACAGGTAGGCATTTGGAAGTAGTCTATTAGGAGAAATGTCTAATTTTGGCCAAAACGAGAAAACAAAGGAAATTCTACATTCTTACTAGAAATCTGTGAGAATCCCCAAACATTAGCCAGCATCATGCATGTGCTTATAGTTGCAATGCTCCTAAGTACAAATTCTAAACAGAATAATTTTTTAAACAAAAAAGCATAAAGAAAAAGGCTCATATATACAAGATAGACTGGCATATACACTCTCTTGCAAAAGCAAGACCAGAAAATACATCAAGAATCATGGTTATCATAGAAGACTACAGATCCAAGTGCCAAAAACGAAAAGAAAAAATAATACTAAAAATTCGGGAATGGACAGAGGAAACTGCTTTGGAGAAAGATAAACTGAGAAACACAGAGCAAACAGTTTGAGAGGAAAATTGATGTTTGGTCCATAGCAGTAGGAATCCATTATCTAATCAAGAAAGAGTGTCCTGTGGATGGTTAGACAAGCAAGGAGCTTTGTTTTCACTGTTGTCTACCTGTCACTTCGTATAGTAATGAAATTAATGAGCCTGAATCTTCCCTTTCATGACTAGAAAGACTCAGACATCCTGTTCTCCACTCATGCACGGCAACCACACAATTCTCCTGTCAATGCATCATCTCTCTCCAAGTTACAGGGAATTCTAAAAATGTACCCACTTGTTTTTAGAGTAATAAACAATGTACTAAGGGGGAAATCCTTCCAAAAAGCAGATAATAAGCCTACATGCACTTTTGTCTATTGATTGCGTATGTGTAACCATGGCCTTAAATTATAAAATTGCAGGAAATACGTGTGTGTATGTATGTATGTATATATATATATATATATATATATATATATATATATCCCTTTAACCGATATACTTTTATGATAACTGAATTTAATCTTAATAACATCAGATTGCTTAGAAAAGAAAGAAGATACTCAATTATGAATTACCCAAAAGGTACCAACAGAATCCATATTCAGTACTTAGAATGTATTTTTCCCTTGGGCTCTTTTACCAAAGACAGAAAATAGATTAAGGAAATTTTCAACCAATTCATAGCATCAGAATAAAACCAAATGAGAATCAGATCAGAATGTCAGGTCTGTTTATTTTGAAGATTTCCAATATAAAAGTCAAGAAGAAAGTTAACTTCCATGAAGAGAAAAGAAATGACTCATAACTTGTTTGGAGTTTTGAACTTCGAAATCAAAACTCAAGAGAGACATGCTGAAAGTTTCATAGGATAAATGGATTTCCCTTAAACCACAAAATTGTGTTGTTCACAGTGTGATTGAAAACTGTTACAGACTTCCTTAGGCTTCAGAACTGGTTAACCTGTGAATCGCCTTCACCTCTGCCAACTTACCTGGTATGCCTTTGTGTTTACCAACACATTTCTCCCTGGAGCCTGCAGCTAGCAGCCTCCTGGGCTGACAGCAGAGCCTTATCTAAATCCTCTGGAAGTTGTGCTAGGTTTATCTCTGCCTGAAGACCCAACAGCATTTTCCACATCAAATTCAGACACTCCAGTACCATGAAGATATGGATGACTTTGCCTTATCGTTTAAAACAGACTAGTATTATTATAGATATTTTTATACAATTAATTATTTGATTAATACATGTGCAGATAAAATGACCTTCAGCCTACTAACTTTTGTTATCAAGAGTTAATCATTGCATTCAGTGAGAAATGTCAGTCACCTTAATAAGTTATTCAGCAAGGGATATGAATTTGTTGAACAGCACATTAAATACTGCAATCAGATTAAGGATATAGGTTTTGGTAAAAATTTATCAAGGTATAGGTTGTGACTGTGCCTATCAAAGCAATATCATTTATTTTCCTGAACTTTTTATGTAGTATTAACAGTTTTGAAGAATTTATGAGCAAAGAGAAGCCTTCCCATTTTATTAAATTTTATGATTTTTAAAATAAAACAATTCTAAACAAGTACTTATTTGACACGCTATGACCACACAAAATTAGAATCTAGCAAGAAAGCCCATTTAATGTAGCATTTCGTATGCCATGTGGTATTGCTCATTATTTGTTTCATTCATATTCATCATACTTGCCCAAGAAGACAATAAGCTTTTTAAGTAAGTTATTTCAAACTTGTTTACTATTCTTTCAGTATGCGGAGCATTCACGTGTTTCGCAGACCCTGAAATGAATGAGTGACTAAGTCTCTCCTGCACTGCGGTTTACCACACTCTTCTGCCCTGCAAGGTCACAGGTGGTTGGCCCAAGTCAGTGGCTTGGGTCATTTTAATAGCATTCTTGCACATACTCCAGTTTCCTTTTGGTCAGGAACACAAAGGACAAGTGAAATAGAACTATGTGACAGGAAAATGTCGGGTAAGTTCTGAAGAAATTAATTCTGAAGGCCATCTGGAGACGGCTTCATGAGTTGACTACAAGTAGATATCTTTTCATTTACTATGATAAAAATAATCTAACATAAATTTGTATAAGTCCATGTCCTCATGAGAACTTTAACGAGGTAGTCATTGGTTAATAATTTAGATTAAAGCATTCTAGCCACCACCACCTCATCCCCCAAAAATAAGAGAAGAAAAGAAAACAAAGAAATAAGGGGGGCAAAAAGAAAAAAAATGGGGATCCCAAAATGCTGTTTTCAGTGTAGCAAGCAGGGCTTCAGAGCACACTTCAAAAAACACCTTCTCCATGAAGCCACATTTATCTTGTCTTTTTCCAACCTGATACTTACAGAGCTCTTCTGCACCACTGCATTTTAACTGTGTATTGCCTTCATTTTTAGCTAGGAGTTAGTGTTTCCAAGCTTCAAGAGGAAGGGATCTTTATTCTCTGTTTTCTATTCTTGTACTCACACCCTGCATATTTTATGCACCCAGGAGAATGTCAATGGCAAATCAGGGAAAGGCTGAGTTACCAACTGAAAGACTGAGACAGCCTCATTTCTAGGCAGTGTTGTGAATTTTGCCCGGATGATCTAAGAAAGGAGTTTTTAATTTAGAGTCAAATGCTCTCTTAGACCTGGGGAACTGTGATTTCAACTGAAGTACCCCACATTAACAACTGTGTGAAAATTTGCACACAGAGACAAATGCACACAAACATATGTATTTTTCCATGAAGATTTCACAGCTTTTATCATTATGTAAAAGGGACACAAGATTCAAGACAGGTTTAGATATCCCATTCTGAAAAATAAGGAAAGATAAGTTTGCTTAATACATAGCAGCTAAGAATTGATAGGGTTTGGAGCCATTTTAGCTAATAATGAGAAATTCTAAATTCTGACCTCTAACTAGTTAGCTTAATCTTCAGTTATATTCTGTATAACTTTGTATACTTTTTCAGCTTTTCCTTTAATGTTCTGTCTCCAGAGGTGACTAATGAGGATATTAATCCACACATTTCCAGAGTTTCTCTCTTTTTTTCCATTTGCATTTTATAAATTACAAAAAGCTTTAAAATGCCAGGCTTGTTTCCTTGCCAGTTTTTAAAAAATGATTGTCCTTGTGTGTTTTTGAAAATTATTCATAAACAGCCTCAAAAGCAAGGCTTTGAAATACAAATCATTTTTCCTGCTAGTTAATAGCACAATAATTATTTTTATATTGTACTGTGCTCTGCATCTTGCAGAATCATTATAATGATCTAGAAAGATGATAGATTATTTTGGATAAAACTAGAGGCTGGCAAAAAGCTTCTATAAGTGCAAGAGTGAAGAATTATGAAGAATATTTATAAAACTCATTATGCTGGATATTAGTGCAGTAGTGAGACACTCGTTTGACAAAATGAGTATGTCAATGGTAGAAAATACTTGAAGTTACTCCTAAATTTTAGTAGTGACCATAGCAACAGTATTACTTATGTTGTATGAAGGCTCTGGCTAAAATATTTAGGGTTGATACAAATGGACAAGCTTATATTTTTCAAAGAGGAAAATACAGAAGCCTGTCTTGTGAAAGGATATAAATTTGAGGTTGTTTCTTAATTTGATGGATGAGAGCGCAACTGACAGATAATGCAAGGCTGCCCTTAAAAAAGTGCAATCAAGGCAGAAATCTAAAAGCCAGTGAGCTATGCCCAAAATGAACCAAGGTCCCAATGCATAAATCCACCGAATGTTTGCCAACCCAGGAGAGAGCAGTAGCTGACTATGAAGGAGAGAGAGGAAGGAAAGAATTCTGCTAAAGAACTAGAACTAACAGACCTTTAAAAAAGCCCACGGAGATGGTGGTGTACTTCAAAGACTGATCACACTGCTTTTACTAGCTCTCAAGAGCATGGCTTTGTGATTGTCTTTCAAGCTGTCTGATTTTCACTGACCTGAGTCAGGCATTTTGGGTAATGCAAAAAAGATCTATTTAGAATTCGGAGTGAAGAACCACTCCCCGTGTCTCCCCATGTCTACAGGGTCCTTTGTGTAAGCCGGGGAAAGGGCCTGTCCCCAGCTGCTCACTCTGTAACTCTGAAATATAATGTACAGTATTCTGATGGGCAGACTTCACAGTCGGGCGCATAAGCCCACCACAGTGCAACTATTCAGTAACACTAATGGTTTCCTTTTTTTAAAATAGTCACTCTACGATGGTCTCATTCTTCGTGAAGATTTCATCTTTGATTTTACAATGCTCTGTTAAAGAAGAGGACATTTAAAGCATCTACTTTTAAGAAATGTCAGGACTCCTTAAATAAGTTAGTTTTTTAAAACAATTAGTTTGTGCCAAAACTCCCTGAAAGAGATGTTTTTCAATGTGTTACTTTTTTTCTGTAGAAAGAATACTTCCCAGTTGATTTTATCAATAGATGTGCTCTTACAGCACACAGTTTATTCATCAGAGCTTTAAGTCCTATAGATTTCATTTTAAAATATACCATATATGTTCTAGAAACTGAGTTAGCAAATATGAGAAATGGATTTCTTTTAATAAAGAAAGACCTAACTTTTAACAGCTGGGAAGTAAATATTAAGACTAAAGATTATACAACCCTGCTTAACACTGTATGCCAACCCTGAAAAAGATAACTTATTATATAGTAGATGCTCAATAAATATATTTGATAAATAATTATTTTTTCTCACTGCTCTGTTTATGACTACTCGGAATAACAACTTTTCTTGACGAATTGTTGTATTTTGTTTTCTAACAAAAGATGTGCTTGTACAAATTTGTTTCTAAATAGTTCCAAATGTTTTATTGTATTTATATTAATATCAGTACTTATAATGTTAAGGAGAAAAAAAAAGCCAAGTTTCGAGTTAGTGAAAACTGTGTCTAATACTTAGTAAAGGGATATAATTCATATCTTTTAGACATTTATATGAATTTAAAATAATTATTTAAAAAATAATGCATCTTTTTATACTATCCAATATAAATCACCCAATGTGTTATACCACAAACTCACCACTTCTACAGTGACAGAGTACAATTTTAATGGAAATATCTAATATTTTTTTTAAACCTGCCACTGGTGAGAATTGAAGCAAATCTTATAAAGTAATTACCATTTAAATGAGAGAAAAAGAATAGCTTTTCAAAAAGAAGGATGTAGAATTAGACAGGAGATAATGACTTAGTCTGATGAGCTAGAGGTGGTGTGGGGGACACAGAAATAAGGTCAGGTGAGCCACACCACAGGTGATTCTGAACATTATGCCCAAAATTTCAGAAATTCTGTTTTGGAAAGTATTGATAGAAGACAGCGCATGGGTCACATGGCAAGGGGAGATAATTGAAGCGAGGTTACACGGGAGATGTTGTCTTATCAGTGGATATAAAGAAGGGTGAAACACGCTGAACTAAACACAGCAAGACTTGCCAATTCATTGGATTCAGGAGTAAAAATTTCCTGGGTTTCAGTTCCTAAAAGTAGGCAATGATAAAAGCCCTGCTAGAAGCCATTAGTCGATTAGGAGAAGGATTTAAAGATAAGAGGACTAGAGCATAGAAGAGAGCTGAATAACTGACTTAAGTATGAGGCGTGGAAAAAAATGTCAAGCTATAGAAAGAATCCATTTCCTTGCCTTTTCTGGCTTCTAGCACCTATCTGTATTCTTTGGCTAACAGACCCTTTTGCTCCAAAATCAACAGTACGAAATTTTAAAGTCTTTCTGACTCTGAAGCTCCTGCTTGCCTCTTTTCTCTTCCAAGCAAAACCCTAATGATTACATAACCCAAGATAATCTCTCCTTTTTAAGATCCTCAGTTCAGTCACATTTGTAAAGTCTTCGCTATATAAGGGAACATATTCAAAACATCCAGGAAATAGGACAGAGAAGTCTTTGAGGGGTCATGTATCCTGTCTACCAACAGGACTAAATTAAAACATCAGAAGTTCTTAATTAACTTTGTGTTGACTTAATTCTTATGCATCAGTTTACATTTGGATCAAAAAATATATGACACTGATTTATTAACTAGAAAATAAAAATAAAATTTCAAGAGATTTTTATAGTAGCTAGTTGTTTTCTGCTGAAAAGCCTTTAAATTAAATGTTAAAATTCCTACTATAAAGTTTTATTTAATGATCGTTGGGTAGCAATAAAAAGAAGCTGAAACTTATTTGCCAATAGCAATATTTTGATGAAACTATATTTTATATTGAAGAAATCACTCTTGGCAGAACCTCATAATGTTACTTAGTTGCTTCAATAGCTTTTTAAATATAAAATGTTCTATTAATGAGACTTCAAAACTAGATAAGGATTTTTCCTTTGTATACATGTATGATAAACATATTTTAGCCTAATAACCTAAAGACATATTTAAATGTCTCAAACTATTCAGTCTACAGTTTTTCTTCGGTGAAATTGAACCTGTGAAGATCAAATAAAATAGTATATGTAGAACTGTAGCATAGTTGTTGAGCTATAATAAGTAGGACTTCAATATATTTTTAGCCTAATCCAAAATATATTCCATGAGATTTGCTAATATTAAAACATATTTCTGTAAATACTGTAAATGAATACTGTAGAGGTTTTTTCTTAGAAAACTCTAGCAATTTTTAAAATATTTGGTTACTGTATATAGTAAAAAAATTTTAACATGGCATTCCATTCTTTTACATTATTGTTGACCAATCAAGTTTTCCTCTGAGTCTACAAAATAACTATATTAAGTGGTTTTTTTATTTGGCCTAAACATGTAAGTTGTAAGGGGAATTCTGTTTCTTACATTATTTTCAACATAATATATTTAAAATTAAATTTAAGCTATTCTGAAGATGGGCTCCAAGTAAATCTAGAAGGCAAAAGTGCTTTCCAAAGCAAATTCATGGCTGGACACGGTGGCACATGTCTGTAATCCCAGGTGCTCAGGAGTTTGCAACAGAAGGGTTGCAAGTTCCAAGCCAGGCCAGCCTGGATAATATAGGAAATTTCTGCCCAAAATAGTACTTTTAAAATAGCTGAGGATGTAGTCAGTGGTATAGTGTTTGCCTAGCATGTACCAGGCCCTGGGTTCAATCCCCATTAACACAAAAAGAAAAACAAAAAGTCATAAATGAAACATTCTTGGTGGTTTTAAATTACCTTCAAGTTGCACTGTTTCAAATTTCTTCTTATAACCCCATGTTCTTATCTTTTTAATGGCCTCTAATTAAATAATGTTCCTTTGCTTTTACTATTGTCTTCTTGTGAGCTTGTCAAACCTCTTTTTCTGGTCTTTTGCAATTTAAGAGACTTATATGTAGTTCTCAGAGAGGCTATCATAAATGTCTGACCAGGAGAATAATTTATGAGTTTCAAACTGAAGGGTTATTATTAATGCTGTCTTGCCTAAAATGAATATATGGGTTCTCTCATTCATGTATAGCAGGATTTTAACTAGATAAGCAGAGGTAGAGGCATTTAAATGAATTACTACAATGAACGGTATCATTGATTACATGAGCTTACTTTAATTCATAGTCTTCAAAAAGACATGAACTGTTTAATAAGATTAGAGAACTATAAGGAAAAATGTCTTTAGGTGTGGGCTTTTCTATAACATTCATAAAAATATTTTTGTGGCTGAAAACACAATGTCAAAAGTTGTAATTTCATATATCCTTTGGTTAATATCCAGTATTCAGTCTTCAGTAAAAATAATATACAGAGTGAATATTCTTCGCTATGAAGCCAAATGCAGAGGAAAAGCAGGCAAGAGTGGATTTTCTCAATTTTGAAGAGAGGTTAATTTTAAGTATTTTTACTTTATCAGAGTACTCCTGACTTGTGTCCGACAATCATTGGTACTAATGATGTTTACGTGGGTTGAAGAAAATTACACTTTTGCTTATCATTTCAGCACCCGATGTCTTTTTTTTTATTAGAGCAGACAGAACTAATTACTTCTTTCTGATTAATCTCAATAGCCGTGATTTGAAGCATGAATAATTCCTTTCCAGTCAAGATGAAATCCTAAGTATTTCCATGAAACTTTATTTTTTTTCTAGATACACTGTATGTGTGCCGAATCAGAAAATATATTAACTGTTAACGAATGGACAACTGAATAGAGCACTTTCAGTATATTTATTTATATACTTTAATATATCAAGCACAGCCTATAGATTGATGTCTCTCCTTTTCTCTAAAATCATCTCTTCTTACTCTATAGTCTCTCAGTATTTTTGCTGAACTCTTCTCAGTAGATCCATCTCTTTCGCTTTATATATGCATTAGCATACAAGTTTTATGTCCTCATATGCCCCGAGCTTTACCCACTGTACAGGGTTGTATGCCTTCAATATAGAGAAATAATAGCTATCAATAGTAAAGGACTTGCTCTGTACTAGAGGACATTATACTGTTTATAGTATTTTAGCTTTTTTAAACCTTTAACTGAATGAAATGGGCATCACTATAATCTTCACATTATAGAGGAGGAAATAGAAAAATCAGAACAGTTAATCTGACCTGAGTCACATGACCTCTAGTTGGCCACCCCTAGTTTAACAGTTACTGTACACATAGCCATTCCCTACCCCTGAACACCCCTAGTGGGAACATCTCCCCATGAATGCCTTTCAGAGAACCAAGTACTGATTCCAAACTTTCACTGCTGTTAGGATTTTACCTTTGGTTTTCTGTGAGATTAATATTTGCCCCTCTATCATATCATAATATACTAATATAACAGATACTATTTCATAGATGAATTATAGCAACTAATACTTATTAAGCTTTTGCAGCGCCAAGCCCTGCATCTTACTATTTACTCCTTAAGGGTTGTGGGAGAATTATCACCACTTCCCAGAGGAGAGAGTTGATGCACAGACAGGTTAGGTGACATGTGCAGGATCTCACAGCCAGTAATTGGTAGAGCCAGGATTTAAACCCAAAGATCAAACACCAGAGTTATGCTCTGAATAAAAGAGGTGCATTAATGGACATTCTGCTTAGAGCATCTGGGAAAGCAATCGGAGGAGAAGACATTTGACATAGGTGGAAAGGCAAAGCAGAAAAGATAAGAACACTTCAGGCAGGGGAACAATGCGGATAAAATACCACAGAACTGTCTACCTGGAGTACAAGAAGTGCTCGATAAATACAAATGAAGGGACGAGTGTCTTTCCAGTGCACAAGTTAAAAGGTTTCACGCGTCTGATGTTTTATTGCTAATGTCTATGTGCATTTGTTTTCTTTCAGTGCCACCGTGGGCCTTAATTGCCATAGCCATAGTTGCGGTCCTTTTAGTGCTGACCTGCTGCTTTTGTATCTGTAAGAAATGTTTGTTCAAAAAGAAAAACAAGAAGAAGGGGAAGGAAAAGGGAGGAAAGAATGCCATTAACATGAAAGATGTGAAAGACTTAGGGAAGACCATGAAAGATCAGGTAATGTACACATCCCTTATTTATTCTTGGATTGTTTTGTAGAAAAGTACTAAGTTAATGATTTATTGTTTTATCCCAGATAACTATAGGAATAAACAGCCTGCAGCTACAAGTCATTACTGTAGATGCTTTTGCAATCCCCTTAGTCATGCAGACATGGGGCAGGGATTTTCAGTCCCCTGAGTGTACTCAACAGAGGACAACACCTACCCTTCATGTACCCAGCAGAATACAGTGTTTGCCCGAGTGTTCTTATTTCATCTGTTTAGTCCATCCTGACTGAGTGTACTTTCAAAAATTAAGTAAAGAGTACCCGAGTGCTTTCCCTCTTGGGCAGGGGATCCTTCTGACTTTTTTATTGTTCATGGTCCCTGTTAAGTAACTGAGTTTTATAGTCATTCATCATGATTGATGAATGCTATTTATTCCTACAAATCCAGCCAGCGCAGCCTGTAGATATCAGGAATAATGAGATATATAGCAGAAGAAGAAGATGAGCTAGTAGTATGGGACAGGACAGAGCTTGAAGACAAAAATTCTTATTTCCTCACTGAGAGACTATAATTAAAACCGTAACTCTCATTATAAAATGTATCTGGCTGATTATCTTCCCAAGCCTTAGGAAGCTATTTGGATATGCTTTATGTTGCTGTCTATTTTTAACTAAACTATTTAACTGAACAATTTAGCTTAAGCTAAAGTTTACTATTAATAAAAACTACCAAATGCCTCTTCATTTGGGGGGATAATATTCATATTGCATATTTCTAAAGAACATTTAATTCATATGAATATAAATGTAGAGATTTTTTTCATAGAAATAGGATTTGCAGTCATCAGCAGTTCCCAGCAGATAATTCAGAAGTTCTATCGACTCCCAAACAACACACACAGACAGTTATTTCAGGTCATCTTACAGTACAAGTTGCTATTAATTGAACCTGCAAATAAGTGAGTCTCGCGAAGAGCAATGGACACATTTTAAATACATCTACATAGCTTCTTAGCCACACACTCAGAGCCCAAAGCCCCACTTCTCAATTCGGGTTTTAGACTCTTCGCAGTATTTGTGAACAATAATTTCACAATGGCTCGTTTTTTCTCCCTGTGTCTTTGCTTAGTTTCAGAGCTGTGGGATGGATGTTAGAGGTGATCCACTCAGAAAGCTTTGGCCTCTGAGTAGCCAAGGTTCGATTTCTCTGACAATCCCTAATCATTGTCACGAAAGCTCATGCACATATACTCAACTACAAATCTGTAGGAAGGATTTTTCTTTTGTTTAATTTTTTAAGTGGAAACTAAAACTTGAATCTGTCTTGCTGTATTTTAACAGTTTCTAAGAGAAGCAGGATTTGATACAGTTGTCTTTAAAATGTCTTTAAACATTTTATTGGGGAATTAAATACTGAAATAACATCCTAGATGGACATAGTCTGAAAAATATGTATATTATTTTAGCAATATCTGTGAAAACAATAGTTTATGCATATAATACTCTGATTTTTATAATTGCCTAAAATTCCAACATAGTTTTTCTATATCCCAGAAATAGCAATTAGAAGCACTGAATAATGTTAATTGACAACTATAACATTTTTTTCCTAGAGTAAGAAATTTGTATTTTAACTTGTGGAATTTGTTCTATATGATAAAATATTGTAAGTGGTTACCCCTGTTACAACCTGGATAAATGACCAAAATCTCAAATATACAACTGATAATGGTTCATTTCTGATCAATCACCTAGTCCTTTGGATGGAGAAGGGCAGAGAAAAAAATAAGTCAAATCAAGAAGTAATTATCATAATTTATAAGTTATGCTATTGCAAAGTATTTAGAATTTCAACCACTAAAAAAGTATTTTTAATAATATTAAATAGATCAGTTTATCTAGGACTTTAGTTAGGTTTTATTTTTAAGATATGAACAACTAAATGTACAAACTGAAATATTATTTGAACAAGTGAAAACAGGTCACAATGACAAACAATTGTACAACAATAACTTATGCCAGTACAATAGTAACTAACCATGGCTTCTAACAATTTATGCAGAGGAAGGCTTAAGAAGAAATATAAGATATGCAGGTTTCAGGAGAAAGAATGATATGATACATAGTTATCATCACATGACCAAATTCAAAACAGCATAAGCACAAATTAAGATTATTTTAAATAATTATATTTTCAGAGTATTTTAAGCAGGATACTGAAGTGAACACGAGGGAGAGAAAGATAGTTTATTCTCACATTTCAAAACAGAACACATAGGAGAGAGGTTTTAGACATAACTTCTTAAGTTATATCTAGGCTATGACATTGGCTCTAGGGTGATCAATAAGTTTTCCTATTTCAATCCATATCAAACTCACAAAAATTCAAATTTTGGTGCTGATGGTTATATGTTCCTATGGTGAGGTTTTGTATGAAAGGAAGAATTTTAATACATTCAGCCGTGACTGGAAAAGTAACTGTAGATAGTATAGTTATGTTCCATAAGGCAGATACCTAAGGGGCTCTTTGCAATGCCTTGAAACTTGAGAACACTGAACTTAAACAGAGAGGAAATATTGACTTGTAAAACGATAGGTCTGGAAAGGTCATTTCTCCAAGGTTTTCAGTAATGTGTGTGGATGTTTTAATTTTTATTTCTTCCTTCTATGTTCTCCTTATCTGTGTTGTGTCTCATGACTGTTCTGGACTACCCCTTGCGGTAGGTTTCCTCTGCTACTTAGACATCCCTAGTCAAGCTGAGATACATTGAGTAGACTGGCAGCTGGGCTCCACGGCTGAGGGCACACCACTCTGACGCACATCAAGAGGCTGAACTAAACTGATTTTTTTAAAAGAGAAAGTGTTGCCATTTTAAATATCCCTAACATAGATTACTACAACGGTATTAGAAAGCTGAAGTTTTAAATTGATGGACACAAAGAAAATCCTGTATAACCTTTTTAGTATGTCTTATGAAATCCTCATCTAGACAATGTACTTAGAATCAACAAATGCTCCTTCCGCTGCATGCAAACGAAACACTTTTTGAATGTCCAAGTAAATCATAAGGATGTGCACAAAACCTTTGAAATTAAAAATAATACCTGACATTCCCGGAACAACTTCTAGTACTGCATTTTATTAAGCTTCAGAATTGCAGGATTTGCAAGGTTTTTCTTCTAGATTTTGTTCCATGGGGGATAAAATATTGTAGTATGTACTGATTTAATAGTTCTGAATTTAAATTTGATGACAGAGAAAATGTTTTGCTTAAGCTTGGCCTTTGGGATAGGAATAGACTTAAACACTTCAGTGATAAACACTGAGAAACTATTTAAAAAGTTAGCCCTTTTTCATGCAGAATTGCTGTGGTGGTTCTGCACTTTCTATTCCTGCAAAAACCACTTAGAAAGAAGATTTACTCTTTCAATTATTTTAAATTGCACTGGACTGAAGCATGATATATAAATGGTCAGTTCTAAAGAGACTTTCGAAAAAGTATTTTAATTCATAATTTTTTATTGTGCTCATAGAGTAACATGTAGATTTTCCAGACAGAAATATGCATTAAATAGTTGCTGTTATTTTTTTTTAAAAATGAGTATTTTACAAAAGACCAAATACCTCAACTGCAATTTTCTAAGCACATAGTCTATGACAGCACTAAAGACTTATGCACAGCTAAGATTTACAAAGGGTAATGGAAATCTATGACCTAAAGTTTCCCAATTAAATTTAATAGTCTTGTCATTTCACTCGCACATATTGCTTCTATTGAGTCCCCATCTCTCAAGTTAAAAGATTAATACAAATTTTAAAATAATTATGTTGTTTCCTGCCTTTGGCTAATAAATTAACATTTTAGCATTCAAAAAAACATTCATATATAAACTTTCTAAATTAAATGGTGTGTGGCTAAACAAATTTGAAAAGATTTCTACAGATATATGTAATAATGGTAATTTTCAATTTTCTAAACTTTTGGAGGGTTCCACAGAAATTTCAAGAAACATGAAAGAAGAGAGATCTCTGTCAACAGCTCAACTTTCTGTTTATGATCCCCAGCAGAGAGTGGAAGTAAAGAACTCTAGTAATCCGTGATGAATCCAGCTCTCAACTAAAGATCACATTGGGGTTAGCTGAGAGAAGCCAAAATCTCATAAACTCAAGAACTCAGGGTGCCATTTTGTAAACCACTGTGTAAGTGAGTGAGTAAAGAAAGGATCTCTCTTTTGAGACTAATGAGCAGAACAGAGAAAAAGACCTGTGGTCTGGACAATGAAGACAGCAAGGTGATGCTGCCAAAGTCTGAGGGCTCTGATGCTTATCTAAAGCCTAGTTGTGCTCTTTGCATTTGAGTCCTATAAGAATTCTCAGATTCACTTGGAGGGTGACAGTAGTTAAGATTCCTCTGCTTTGTCAGACTTGTAAAGCAGTCTACCATGCATATATATTATTTTGATTTCTATAAATAGGATCTTGAGTTACATATATGTTTATATGTACACACACACACACTCCCACACAAAACAATGAAAATACCACAATCAAGAACTAGGGAACAGTACTTGCTATCT
>RJWT010025450.1:0-16142 GCA_004365215.1 Cuniculus paca | reverse complement strand
AGGATTTGAAGATTATGAGATTTTTTTGGAACATTGTTAAGCAAACTACTGAGACATTATGAAAGTTCCAGAAGGAGAAAGAAAGGGATAGGGATAGGAAGCTTAAAGAAATAGTTACTCTAAACTTCTCAACTCCAGGGAAGAAATAGATATCCAAATTCAAGAAGCCCAAAATATTCTCAAGGAGAATATAAAGAGCACTATGGCAAAACACATTTTAATTAAATTGTCAATGTCAAAGAGAATTGTAAAAGAAACATGACAAAAGTGACTTGTCTTATGTAAGTCTGCAGTGGATTTTTAGGTAGAAGTCTGCAAGTAACTTGAGAGTGGCATGACATATCATCCAATAAGTAAAATTATAAAAACAGTATCTGGCAAAACTATTATTTATACAAAGAAGGAGTGATGGAATTTGTCACCAATCTGTATACTTTCAAGAAATGCTTCAGCAAGTTCTTTAAAGGAAAATGAAAATATACTGAATATCAATGCAAAAACATATGAAAACATGAATTTCATGGGCATTGGTAATGGAGAATAATGTAATCTATTATGTAAATTAAACCTTAATACAAAAGCTGAGATGTAAAAATATTAAGGGTAGCTGTAACTCAATAAGTTAATGAGTAAACTATAAAAAGTAGTGGTTCTAATGTTTTTACAGAGCAGTAGGTGATTACAGTTAACAGCTCATTAAATATTTTATAAAATAGAGGAGTTCAAAAGCCTAAAACACAAAGGAATGATAAATTTTTAATGAGATGAAAAGGTTGATTGATTTGATCATTATATGTTGTATACATATATCAAATTATGAACTATACCCTATAAATAAGTATAATTATTGTGGGGTGAAAAATAAAATCTTTAAAAATGTGGTGCATTCTGTTTTTAAGACCACAATTTATCAGAAGGAAGGAGTAAGTTGTAGAGATTTTGTGTGTAAGTGAAATTAAGTTGCTCTCAATTTAAAATAGATGAATGTATTGCAAGATAATTTATGTAAGCCTTGGGATAAAAACAAGAAAACCCTGTAGTAGATATGCAAAAGATAAATAGGAAAGAACCAAAGCATCAGTATAAAAATAATCAAGTAACAGAAGAAGACAGCAAGAAAGCAAGAAACAGAGACTATTCAACTAAACAGACAAAGAATATTCAACTAAATGGCAATACTAATTCCTAACCTATCAGTACTTTAAATATGAATGGGTTAAACTTATTGTATTCAATCATTTCCTATTACTATAACCAAATAATTTAAAACAGGGTCTTCTTAGATTGTGGTTTTGGAGTTGAAGAGTCAAAACAGCACAGTGATGTCTCTTGTGAAGTCAATTTTGGCTACATCACATTGTCCCAGATGGCCTCATGGAAAGAGCACATGCTAGAAAGAGTGGTGACATGGTGAGCCAGGAACACAGAAAACAATGATTCAGGAGTCAGGCCTGCTGACTCCTGCACCCATCTTGTGAGCACTAACCATGTCCCATGACAACAGCATCAGTTCCTTCTTAGGGCACGGCCTTCAATGACCTAATTACTTTCCACTACATTCAACTTCCTAAATGTCCCATCTCTGCTTCACATTACCACCCTGGGGACCAGTTCCCAACACGTGACCTCTCAGAGGACAGACTGCCTCCCAGCCACTGCCTCGTCAATCAAAGGTGGTATAGTAGCTGAACAGAGAGATGATCTCAGTATCACCTGTGCATTGGTGATATATAGACTTAAGAGAATCATTAGAGATTTAACAAGATATACAGGCAAAAAATGCAATAGGGGAAAAATATGTTGTATACAAATGATGACCAAAAGTAAGGATGGGCTATTTTTATGTCACACAAAATACATCAAACAATTTCTATGCAAGACATAGAAGGACTGTGAACAATCATTAATAAAATGGTTAATTCAGCAGAAGCTATAATTATAAATATTTGTGCAACTAACATCAGAGCATGTAGATATATAAATATTTGAAGATCTGAACAGAAAAATCGAGAGCAGAACAATAATGATAGGAGATTTCAGCAATCCACTTTCCATAATAGACAGAACATCTAGAGAGAAAAAAATTAATTGCATAGTACTACATGCCAAATGAAGTCAACAGAAACCCCAAAATTCCAAATGAAAATTTAACATACCAAAATTTATGGAATATGGCAAAAGTAAACTAAGAGGGAAGATAATAGACCCCTCTGTTCAAATGGGAGAAGGTCTCAAACAACCTAAGTTTACACCTCAAAAATGAATAAAAGATGGATATAATGAAACACTAAAGGAGACTTTAAGTCACATAGAGAATTGCAAAGCCAAAGAAAATTCTACAAGAAGAGTTGGTTTTTTGTGTAAGTCCCGTGTGCTAACAGGAGTCACTGGAGCATCAGGTTTTCGGAAAAGATGATAATAGGACTAACAAAAAGAAGATTGAACTAAATAAAGCAAGAAATGAAAATGAGACATTATAATGGATGCCTTGGGAAAAAGATAAATATTATGAACAATTATGTGCCAAGAAATTGTATAACCCAGAAAAAAGGAATAAATTACTAAAAATATAAAGTCATGCAAAACTGGATCAAGAAAAACAAGGTCAAATAACAAGATTGAACCACTAATGAATTTTTAAAAAACAAATACACTTTCTAGCAATACAGTTTCAGGACCCAGTGGGATTACAAGTGAATTCCAGAAAATATTCAGAGAAGGCTTACAACCAATCCTTCTTAGAGTTGTTCAAAACATAAAAGAAAAAGGAAGAATTCAAATTAATTTTATAAAGCAAATATTGACTTGATTCAAAACCAGACAAAAAGCCCTTGGGAAAAGAAATTTATATACTGGCCAATATCACTGGTGAGCATAGACATGAAATCCATAATAAAATACTAGCAAAACCACTTACAATGCAGTGAAAGTATAATGCACCATGACCAAGTGGAATTTAGGGATACAGGGATATTTCAACACAGGCAATCAATCAAAGTGATATTGCCACCTTAACATAATGAGAGATAATCACGTAATTTCTCAATAGATGCAGAAAACATATTTAACTAAATTCATATCCAGTCATGACAAAAACTCTTCCCCAATACACAAAGAAAGAATTTACCTCAACACAATACAGGGCACGTTTGAAAAGAGTATAGAATGTTTATAATCAATGAGATAAAATGGAAAGCTTTTTTCTAAGAACAGGATGTTAAAGAAATGACATCTGCTTTTGCCACTTTTATTCAACAAATCTAACCCTGGCTCGAAGGTAATAACCTTGTAGGATGATTGCTTCTAGGATCCTCCCTAGATACCAGTATCTGTGAACGCTCAATTCCTTACATAAAATGGTTCAGTAGATACATATATGACCCACTCATATCATTCACATACCAGCTCTAGATTATTTTTAATACCTAAAACAATGTAAATGCTATGCAAACATTTATTGTAATATATTATTTGAAGAGTAATGACAGGGAAAAAGTTTATATCTATTCAGTATAAATATGATTTTATTCCAATATTTTTGACACCTTGTTGAGTTTGGGGATGAAAAACTCTTGTATACACTGGTTAAACTGTGTATCTAAATGTTTGTAGTTCACAAATATATTTACAAGCTTGTGAATATTTATACATCTATAAATATATTCACATGCTCATAAAGACTTACACATTCATATAAAATCAGTATAAAATATGAATTCACAATTATACAATTATTTATAATTATGTCATATGACTATATAATACCTGTTACATCTAAGATATATAATTACAGTATATGATATATAATGCATTATTATATGAACACACACTATTATATATGAACACATATTACATACAAATTATATACTCATGTTAACAAAAATGATTATAGATAAACAATTACATTTAAATAAATTTATAATTTTAATTTGATATATTTAAATTTTTCATTTAAAAATGTTAAATATTATATTTAAATAGATCTACACTTACATTAAAATATAATAAAATCAAATTATAATTTACACTATATGATGTTTCTCAGTAAAATTATTATATGGAGTCGTATAACATCATATACTTGTATAGAATGGAAAGTGTGTGTAGATGGAACAGATATATAAATAGACATATAAGTGTATACTTACAAATATATTTAAATGTCAATGTTCACATATATATATATGTTAAATGTACAGCACAGAACATTGTATCTCCTTAATGAAGGAAGAAAATCAGCATTTGTCACAGCATAGATGGACCGAGGGTACTTGTTGGGTGAAATGAATTGTGTGCTTTGTGACATCTGCATGAATCATTGTGTCTTCAAACCCGGCCAGCCTCATGGAAGCCAGCAGTGCTGTCCAAGGCCTGGAGGGAGACAGAAGGGCAGCCGTGGTGGTAAATGACAACAACGCTGCTGTTGTGAACAATGAGTATAACCTGGAGATTAAGGTAGAACACAGTGACTATCATTAATGACACAGTGTTGTGTGTCATTTGAAGTTTGCTAAGAATTAATATTTCAAGTGTTCTCAAAAAGAAAGAAAATAATGAGATAATCGATATATAGTCATTGATAGATTCTGCCAGCCTGGGGCTTAGCTGTCTCTAACATGACATCCACCCAACTTGGCACTGGCTGAGAAACAATTTCTCTCCAAAAGCAACTTCTGTGTTGTTCTCGTTCCAGAAATAAACCTCCTGCTCCCTTTTTGCACGTACACTGAGCCCTCTCCAATCCCAAGACTCCACAACCACCCAAGTGCCCCACCCCCAGTCCAACTTCATAAAAACCGATCCTCAGCTCCCCCTTTTCTGGGGAATCTTGCATTCTTCTGCAACTCTCCTATGCCTGCAATAAAGGCCTCTTTATCTCTCTCTCTTTTTCTCTCAGCTGTGCCAAAAAAAAACCCCTAACAGTCATGAGGTAAGAAATTCATTACTTGCAGTGGTAATTTCACAATGTGAAGGTACATTAAGGCATTATATTTTATACTTTAAATATATAAAACCTTTATTTGTGAATCACACCCTACAAAAACATCAAAACAAGTCAGTAGAGCATCAAAGGCTACATTCCAAGTTTGCAAACTAATGAAAGTTTTTACATAGTTCTTACTGTGTCCTTGGAATAAACTTCCTATAAATGTAAACTTTTAAATAGATCATACAGAAAATGAATGTCTTTTTTCTTAATCTTCTCCATTTCTTTCCTGGCACTTGTAGACTTACTATGTTAGTATCTGTGACAACCTTTTCTACTCTGCCTTCAGGATGAGGCATTACCTTTACCCCCTTGCACAGTCTGCTCCCTCCCGAGAGCTTCCCTCCCTCTTTTCTCCCTTCCTTCTTCTTTCCTTTTACTTTCTTCTTTCCATTCATCCTTCCTTCCTTTTTCTCTAACATTTTTCTTTTCTTAGATACAGAATTTAGATACATATTTCTCTAACTAGAATTGGATAAATGGATCTTATCCTACTAAATTACTTTCTTCTGCCTACATTAATACTTGGGAATTTTAATAATCTTCCTTTCTTATACTTTTAAAGGTACTTGCTAGTTTCTAAAGCTAAATTCTGTTATTTTGTGCTCCATGCTGACCTCAGTAGCTGCTTTTCTATCATTCTCCTTTATATCACTCTTCTGTATAGCTACTTTTATATAGACATGTATCTATAACTGGTTCAACATAGTATTTTATATGATTTTGATGGTTTTGATTCTCTATTGATTGAGACTCCTTTCAGAATTTAGTGATTAAATCTGTCAGACTAAAATTTAAATGGCACTCTTCTTGATACTCTTTAAAATTGGCATATAGTTGAAAATTTTTAATTAAAACAAAAGTCGCTCAAGTAATGATTTTTAAAGTAGCAGTGCATGAAACCTGAAAGTCTATAGCAATCAATTATTTCTGAAATTAAGAGCATGTGTAATAAAACTTCGGGCTAAGAATCCTGGCATTCTCCTGCAGCTGAAATTAGTAAGCCTCACAGAGCAGTATATGTGAATCTTTGCCTCCTTATGAGACAAAGATGGAGGAGTAAGAGAAATGGGGAGCATAGTCACATCACTGATTCTTATCCACATACATCTAAGAAATCTAATATTATTGACACATTTCTAAGATAAATGCTAACTTAGATGAACTATATCTGATCATCTGGAATAGATCTATATTTGATAGTCTGAAATAGATGAAGGAAGGGATATTTGGAAAGATTGGGCCCTGAGTTTAATGACGACAGTAGAGAACAGTATCTTGGAGTACAATGAAACTATTGACCATAATTGTTTTTAAATAGTGGGGCAAAAAAAAGAGAAAGATGTAAGAAATGCCATATTTTATGAAAGACAGAACTCAAAAAGATACTAAACTTATTTAACCCTTAAAAAGTTTTTAAATATAAACATGATTTGAATAATAATCATATCATACTAATAGTAGCAGTACTACTTATTAATAAGAAAACAACTGTGATAGTCAGGGGTCACAGGGAGAAAGATTACAATCAGGACACAGAATTTATAATATTATTTTTGATGGTTACCCAGAGTTAAACACAAGAAAGTGCAGGAAATCTGTCCACAACACCAAAGTCTGTGCTGGGAAGGCCCAAAGGCCAGTGGTGGAAGCTAGAAAGTCTATACCAGAAGGATAAAGGATCTGTGCTAGTGGGTTGAGGGTTCTACAGTGGAGCCAAAAAGCCACACTCAAATGAGGACCAGGGCTCCCCGAAAAGTACCACAGCCATCCTCAGCGATAATGAGGTCCTGCGCTCCTCCAACGATGAGAACAGTCGAGTACATGCCAGGAAGCCAGCGTGACAACTTCTCCCGGAGTTTAAAGAGCAACCATCTTCCCCTTCGGAGCCAGGAAGCAATGCTGAACATAAAGACCAGAGCTCCCCAAAAATGAACCGCAGACAGTCTAAGCAACAAGGTCCCAAACTCCTCCAGTGATAATGGCCAAATTCCTCTGGGGGAGCCAGCCTGACAAGCTTCTCCAGGAAAAACAATGGCTCCAAACAGCAGCACTGAGGAGAACCCACAAAGCCACTACCCTTCCTCTCCACGTCTCTTTTCATGGTGGTAACTTTCCTCAGGTGGGTCATCCACACTCAGCACCATACTGATTTAATTCAGCTGGTGCTAAGTTGACCACCAGTTTTTTATTTTTTTTATTTTAAAGAGTATAAAACAGAACAGAACAGAGTGAAACACAACAAAGCAGATCAGAACAGAACACTGCAAGCAATACAGGTCTTCAAAACAACTACAAAAAATCAACAATGACTATCCTAGTGTCTCTTGTTTTCTTCAAAATGGTTGTTCATACATTCACACACAATAAACTCAAACAAAACAAAATAATATAAAACCAGATAAAGCAAAAGAATGAAAGCATTACAGGCCTTCAAATCAGACCTTAAGAAATCAACAATGGCTACCTTCATATCCTTTGTTTTCTTCAAAAAAGCTGTTCAGGCCAGGGATCTAGCTCAGTGGCCTAAGCACCAGCCTGGCAAGTGTGAGGTCATGAGTTCAATTCCCAGTGCCAGAAAAAAAAAAAAAAGGTGTTCATGTCTTCTCTTCTCACATATTGCAGTCAAGTAGTAGAAAACACACTTAAACCAATCAAATCAAAGAATAAAAGCATTACTGGACTTCAGAACCTGAAGATAAGAAATCAGCCATGGCTACCATAATGTCTCATTTTCTTCAAATGTAGCTGTTCATATCTTGATACTTAATAAAATCTGCTCTTGTAAACTCTTCAGGAGTAGTTCTAAGCATGTATAAGTGTATACTTGTACACCTATCCTTTCTGTGCTAGAGACAATAGCAGAACAAAGCACCAGAAAAACAAAAAACAATAGACAGATAAATAACAATAATAAAGAGCCCAAAACAATAACAATATAGGCTTTCTAAACTAGGTGACGGGATGATATCAAAGGTATAGTTGTCTTCAAGAGTTTTTTCAGATTACCAGGTATAGGCATACAGAATTGGTCCAGTCCTATGAATGTTAACCAGTTTTTAATCCATAACAACAATGAAAATGTTTTATGTGTTGACTAAAAGAAACAGATTTTTTAACATTCATAATAACAATAAAAAACATTAGTTTTTCTATTTCCTTTTTTTTTTTTTTTGTCTTTTTGAGGCAAGGTCTCATTATGAAATTTAGGCTGGCCTTGAGCTCACTGTGTAGCGTAGGCTGGTTTCAAACTTGCAACAATCCTCCTGCCTCAGCCTCCTGAGGGCTGGGATTGCAAGCACGTGCCACCATGTCTAGCTAGTTTTTCTATTTTCCAAAACAAAGTCTCATTGAAATTAAATAAATGTCTTAAGATTACAAAACTAGTTAATGGCTAAAATAAAATCAAAACATGAGCCCTAAAGTTTACCATTTTAATTAATAGGTTCACAAATTGTAATAGTCCCTTTCCTCCAATTAGTTTCAATTGCTTTATGTCTGTCTCCTGATGCAAAACACAACTATAAAGCTACATTGCTCTTATTATACAAATAAGAAAAGTACACGCTTATGAGTTAAAATAACTTTATCACATTTAGCACATTAATAAGAGAGCTTGTTTTCTCACTAAGTTTTGTTTGAACCCTAATTATGAACTTCCTTTACTATCATATTTGCCTGTTACTCTAAAATTATACACTTAAGATCTTGAAATGGTAGAAAATTCACAACCATAAACAAAAAATGACCAGAGACAGACACATACATTTGCACATGTATTTCAGGAATTTTATATTAATCAAACCTAGCTTGCTAAATTCAATATTGTTTTTCTATGCTTAGTTTATGCTGTATTGTTATTATCATAGAAAAATCAAAAACGTTTTATCACTTCTCACCTTTATTTTACTCAGTACTCCATAATCATTTTTGAATTTTCTCATTTTAATGAAATTTAATATTAGTATATTTAATTATATTTTAATATTACTTCAAGTTCCTTTCAAAACATTTTTGTAAATCTCATGAGTGCTATATTCTGTATAACTAATAAGTTACATGTACTGGCAAGGTTGAAAATACAAATTAAGCATATGGAAAACCATAAAAAAATCAAATGGAAATGCTGTGTTCTTTACTTCTGTGAATTTTATGTTCATGTTTATTTTAGAAGTTACCAAAAAAATGAGCCCAAAAGAGAAAAATAAGTATGGGAACAAAGAGTACACAGCAAAGAAGTTCTAGACTACTAACAAATTCTCTAACTATATATGAAACTGAAGCCTCAAAAAGAGAAGAAGATGAAAATAGAAATATTTGAAGAAATAACAACTAAAGTTTTCTAAAATATAAATGTTATTGAAATGTTTAAATTTAATTTTGTTAAAAATTTATGATATTGAAAGACACATTTTCATTAATCCCCTTCAAAGTACATCTCCTTGCTCTGAATGCACTTACTCCACCCTTCTTGTCACTTTCTGAAGCAGTTCTGGAAATACTGTTTCATGAGTGTCTTTAGTTGTGCTGCTCTGTCTGCCTTGATGTCCTGAATTGATTCAAAAGTTTTACCTTTCTAGTTACTGCACTGGGGAAGAACCAGAAGTCAGATGGTGTCAGATCCAGTGGATAACAAATAATGGTTTTGTGAGTCCTCCTTTCTGTGGGATGGCACTGATCAGCAGCATTTACTGTACATTGAACACAATTTATAAAGACACTCACAAAATAGAACTTCCAGAACTGCTTCAGAAAATGGCAAGAATGATGGGATAAGCATGTTGGAAGTGAGGCAGAGTGTATTGAGGGAGATTAATGTCTTTTACTTAATAAACTTGTTATTTAATCATTCATCATATGTTTAGGTTACACTTCATAGTTGTACAATGCAAGATGAACTCTCAAGGCACTTAGAAAAAAAGATATCTACTAAAATGATTACACCAAATTAAATCATCATTAATTTCATGAAACAAGATAAAATATTGAAGTTAGCAAGAAAAATAGTGAAGTATTATGTAGATGAACAACTATGACAAAGACAGTAAATTTCTCATCGTAAACCATGCTAAGAAATAGTTCATAAGGAAACACCTTCAAAATAATGTCAGGGAGGATTTGTAACCCAGTAAATATAAATATAGGGGGAAAAAAAGCATATTTCCAAAGACAAACAGAATAGCAAATTTTTCAGGCAAACTAAAACTGTAAAAATTCATTATCACCATCCCTGCATTAAAAAATACCAAAGGAATTTCCTCAGGCAAATATATTATCAAAGGGAAATTTTAATCTATAGTAAGGAAAGACCACAGGAAATAGTATAAATGTGTGAAATCTTAAAGCCTCAAGTGTTTCATCTTTAATTCTTTAAAATGTAAATAATATTTAAAATAATAATTTGTTTGGTGGATTAAAATATATATAGACATAAAATATTTGGCAACAAATGCAAAAAGAAATAAATCTACATAATGTATCAGGCTCTTACATTACACACAATGTAATAATGTCTTTCTTGAAGATAGGTTGAAATGCTATATGTTGATCAACAACAAAAATTACAAAAAATAGTAACAGGAAACCAATCTTTGAGGGGAAAGAAGCATTAATTCTAAAAGTGAAACAACTTTAGAAAAGAAGGAAAAGAGAAAAAATATGCCTTCCATTTCTCATTTCCTTGGGATAGAAGAAACTGTAAAAGAAAACCAATGTAAAAATTTTAAAAGTTGGAAAAATGGAAAAGCCTACAATTTTGTTACATATCCAGTTCAATGGTGCAATATTTCACAGAGTAGAAATAACATAAACACTATATAAACAAAAGTACAGTATAGCCATCATGGATATATTGGAAAGTATGGTAGAAAGGAGTTGTATGCGACAATTACAATCTCTCAATTAAATAAAGAAATCAATAGTTTCTGTGTTAATTTGCTATCCAAATTATCTGGATGAACTTGGTGATGTTAGTTTTGAAAGCATTTCTGTAATTCTAATCAAAGTGAAAAAAATTAAAAAATAAAAGAATTAGGAAATTGTAAATATATCTGTGCATTTGGATTGAGCTTGTCAACCACTAGAATTTGCCCAGAGGAGCTGTCAATGACCTGTTTTTAACGTCATAAGAGACCTCAGTATGGAAAAGTAGGTTGATGAAACTCTGACTGGAATAGAGTGGATACATGCATCCAGTCCAGGATTTAAAGTGATGAGAAAAAACTTAATAGTTTAGATAATTTCAATGTAATATCTTAAAATTTTTAATTAATGAAAGATAAATCATTATGTAGAAATATCAATATTTTAAATTAAGACAAGATCTAAACCTTTACTTGTGTCACGTAGGTATACCCATTTGCACTCCATTCATCTTAATTCCTGTCTGGGGAAATTCCAATTTCAATGCCTTTTTTCTTCCCAAAGAGTTGGTCCAATTTCCAAAGAGAAGAGCGTTCCATTTTCATTTTATGGTAGTAGATATGGTAGTTGTTGGAGGAGTTGCTGTTCTTGAGGTAGAGTAATATGGAGAACAATATTTCTATTAACGAATTTAAAAGTCATTTTCTGCTTTCAGTCCAATTTCAGTTTCTGTATCTGTCTGTCTGCCTGTCTGTCCATCTCTCCCTCCCTCCCTCTTTTCCCTTCTTCCCTCCCTTTCTCTCTGTGCTGGGGATTGAACCTAGGGTCTTCACCTTCAGCAAGATCCCAAGCTTTAAAAAAATTTTTTTTGAGGCAGAGTCTTGTTAAATTACCCAGACTGGGCTCGAATTTGTGATCCTCCTGCCTGAACCCCCCCAGAGAGCTGTAATTACAGGCACATGTCACTGTGCCCTACTTCATATTAATAACTGTAGCCATCTTGCAGTCTAAAGCTTCTCTGGAATTTTTGTTAGGTAAAATGGTATACTGATTAGGATAAAAGCTAAGCTTCTTTCACAAAAACATTTCAAACATATTCATTCTTTAAGTAAATAGAAGTTAGATCCTTCACAACTGGAAAAGACCAGAGGTTTGTGGGTAAACAGAAGTTATTGGATTAACTTTACTATATTTGGTATATAAATTGTCTCTGGTATCTAGGCAAGTCTTTTGGATATTGCCATTTTCCTGCTAATGCAAAAGGGAGAGAGAAAAATCAATGACAATCATCTTTCTTTTTAAAACTGTGATTCAGAAATTTTACAGATAAAATTCAGCTCCCATTCATTGTTCTTAACTTGGTCACAGAGTTGTGTTTAGCAGTAAGGGAAAGGAGGCCATATAATCTGTATCTAACCCACATTCTTTACTAACAACAGGAGACTTTAATTACCAAACAGTATGGTTTAATTATCACAAAGGAAGGAAGGCAGAATAAATACTGGGGTAAATCAGCAACCTCAGCTACAAAGAATTCCTTCTTCAGATGTATCCTCTCCTGCATATTCGCCTCAATGAGTTTTCCGCTACTTCACTTGTCAACATTCTTCTAGTAACTTTTGTTCTAAAAATTTGATAAGACCCTTACCTAATAATGATAGATCCCTTTTTTACTCCTTGATATTTATTTATACCTTTGAAAATATATTTTCTTGTCATTATTTGAATTTTCATTATGGAGAAAAAAAGAAATGCATATTCTGAGTCTTTAGTCTTGATTTGCCAAGTCTATTATTTTGACATTTATATTCCTTCCTTAAACTCATTCAGTGAAAAAAGTTGGTATGTATTATTCAACTAATTAGAAAGTTGGTAAGTATTATCCAACAAACTACATTTACTGTATGCTGTAGTGAATGGAACTAAAGGCTTTGTTTTAATAATATTTTAATATGCTCATTATAGTAAAATGTAACATTTGTGCATAGTTGTTTAAGTGCCTTTATATACATGAATGGAAAAAAGTTGGGTAGGGATTGCAAAGGCAGAAAATTAAAAAAATTTTTGTCCAAATGGGTAGTATCATTTAAATTATCCCATGTGTAACAACTATTCTCCTTACACTTGAATCTAGAATTCTGGAATAGAGAAGGAGAGAATCAAACCACTTTAGAACTGGAAAATTTGCATGTTAGAGTTACTGTTAGATAATGAGTATAGAATGCAATTGGGAGTATTTTTTTCTGTGCTGAGCTAACATGAGCTACATAATGGTTTTCCTAGAGAGTTAGATATTTTTACTAGCTCACTTTATCATCACAATTAAAACATTAATCATATTATTTATTATTAATATGTATCATAAACTAGTAAGTGTTTTGTATACATTGACTCATTAATCTTAGAAAACAAATTACAAAATGATTTAGTCCTATTATTGTTTTATTTTTTGAAAAGATAAGGAAAAAACCATAAAGATGCTAAATACATTAAAAAAGATGACAGGGAAATTTTGCATAAGAAACTATACAGATATCTTTTCACATAGAAATGATAAATTCACTTCTTAGAACACAACCTATGTCTATCCATCTGTTCATCTATTTGTGTTTCACTGTCTTTGGGATAATGTGTATAACTCATTTTCATATAAGCAGACACTGTTCCAGAGAGTACATATTTAAATTGGTAAAGTTTTTGTATTTGTAACTTCTAACAGCATAATTTAATTCCTCTGTGGATATTTCTTATTTGTATTTCATTAGCAGGTTGTTATTTAATTCTTTGAATGCCTTTGTGGTAACTACTTTGATGTTTTTACTAGTCAAAACCAAATCTGAAGCCTATTGTGCTCTATTTCATGCCTGAAATGGCTGTTAACAGCGTCCACTTCAGTATTTTTCCTCTACAGAAGGAAATTGCCCAACTTCCCCAGGGCTCCATTACTAGAAATATGTCACTTTGATGTTAAATTCTACAAGGGTAATGTAATGTGAAAAATAAAATAAATACTAGTGGTAGCCAAAATGAGGATAGGGTTTGTTAGGTTTTTCCTTGGCATGGTAGAGAAGCAAAAGCAGAAAAAGAAGAAAAAAAAAAAGGCCTTTACTACAGGCATAGAAGTGCTGCGGAAGACTGCAACATCTCTCCAAGGCAGACCGAGAAGCAGGCGGGCTTTTATTCGGTTTGACAGTGGGTGGAGTTTGACAGGGGCGGGAAGAATGACGTATAGACAGCTGATTGGAGGGGTATTGGCGCACGCGTGAAAAGCGAGAAGTTCGATTTCGGCTTGGAAGAAGAACGCGGAAGTTAGTATTGAAGGGTTGCGCTGTGGTCTTTAGGGTCCGGCACCATGTTGGGCGGGTACCACGCTGAGCCTGGCAGAGCTTCCCGCGGGCGGAACCCATCAGGGTTGAGTGGAAGGAAATCAAGGAAAGTGACTTAAAGGATGAACTTTTCTGGACGGTGGTAAGTGCATAGAAGTCTTTACATATTTTTCAAAATGGGATAGCCAAGATTTATCCATGATAGTATGCATAGTGAGTAAATTTGCCCTGACCGTAGTCAGCTTTGACCTTTTTCCCCTCGCCCCTTGGAAGTCACTGCTAAACTCTGGAATTTACCAACAGTTAGGAATATTTTCTTATTCACAGTGAAAAACTTGGAGGATAGCTGAGAGTTTATGCTAATGAGCTGACTGCCCGTTGGCCTCATAATGCCAGTCAGAACTCCAAGGAAGAAACTAGACCACACAAGAGACTGAGTTCTGCCAGAGGTATAATCAGCCAATCACCATGTTTACATGATGCCAACAAAATTTTTGCATGCTGAAAGTTGAGTGACACTCCTAAGCCAGCAGTTTTCCACTCATATTATCCCAAATTGAGGCCAGTGTGCAATATTTACTGAAAACCATGGAGGTTTCACGTTTGGAACCCTCCCAGACTCTTCTCTGGGCTGATTTTAATGTATCCTTTTCTGGCTTTGGGTATAGATTTCTGTAACGTTAGCAAATTATTGAACTGGTGGGTGCTTTTAGAAACCCCTAAATTTGTACTGTGTTTTTGTATTTTATCTGATAAAATAATTTAAAAACATACTAATCTAGTGAAAAAGTTAAATATAGTTGGAAATATAAATAATAGAAGAATAACACAATCTTCATCACTCTCGAAGTTGAGTGATAGAAATGGGAATGGGTGCTGTTCTCTATATAAATTAATTATACATAATACAAAGCAAAACATCCCCATTTTTAGACTTTTATCCACTAATAGGAAGATATAAATGAGCACAGTGTTTATTATAATTTATTTACTTGTTCTCCTTTCAATACAGTCATCAGCATCTTTGTGCATAGTTACTCTATACTATGTGCTTTTCTATGACTTTGTACTATGGAATTACATTTTTTAAATTAGTTTGTATGTTTTATTTTGTAAAGATCTTATTTATTTAATGTTAGATTTTTGTACATTTGTTACATTTTTTCACTAAGTGATGTTTTTATAAGCCTCTTTAATCAGCAAGTTATTTAAATTAGAGGGTCAGTATTACAGTTTATAACTAAAATGCCCCCAAAATTGTGATGTGTGTGGAAGGTAACTAGACCACGTGGGTGACATACTCATCAGTGGATTCATCCATCAAAGAGTTCAGTATCCAATTGTGTTATTAGGAGATCAGACCCGGTTGGAGGTGGGTCACTATTCTCTCTTTTTTTTTGGTACTGGTAATTGAACTCAGGACCTTGCGCTTGCCAGGCAGGCACTGATCTATCTCTGCCCCTTTAGGTGGATCACTGCAGCTGTGACTTGAAAGAGTATGATCTCGTCCCTTGCTCCTCCTCCTGGCCTCTACTTCCAGGCTGCCTTGGGTTCAGCTATGCCCCTCTGTTATCCTGTTCCTGCCTTGGAGGTAGTGGACCATAGACTGAAACCACAAGCCAAAATAAACCTCTCCTTCTAATTTAAGTTGTGTCAGGTGGTATTATGTCCCTGGGATGGGAATGTGACTGAGGTAGTCAGTTTACCATGAATCAAAACAATGGAGTAAATGGAGGATACAAATTCATTCAACAGAAAACTCTTTCAGCCTTGTGCTTAGGCACATGTCCAGTTGAAGATGTGCCTACACAGTCCTGATAGCTGTGAAGTGCCTGACTACATAGGTGAGTGTCATTTTCCCTTTTAGAGCTTATCATAAACACTGCATTTAGGGACTGAATCCTAACAAGACATGTGCATTACATGTGCATCACAGCTCTTGTAGACTCACTTCCTAAATGCAGTGT
>RJWT010025449.1:0-16145 GCA_004365215.1 Cuniculus paca | reverse complement strand
GTGCCACCCAGCCTGGCCAAGAACGTCTTCTTTACTGTGTGTGTCTGTAGTGCCAAGTGCTGACATCTTTAACACAAAATACATGATCAAGCCAGGTGTGGTGGTGCATACCTGTAATCCCAGCACTCTGAGAGGCTGAAGCAGGAGGATCACAAGTTCAAGCCCAGGCTGGGCAGCTTAGAGACTTAGAGAGACTCTGTTTAAAAATAAAAAAATAAAAAGAACTACAATGTGATTCAGTGTGAAGGCCCTGGGTTCAATCCCCAGCACTGCAAGGAAAAAAAAAAGTAGAAAAAGAAAAAGAAAATAAAGAAATGTCTTGTGTTCTCAGAGAGCTTATAGTCTAAAGTGAGTAAACTTTGGATTTTTAGAATTGTCAAAAGACAAAGCTACAATAACTCTACTTTAAGGATTGTAATGGGCATGTGTGTGCATGTGCATGTGCATGTGCTTGTGTGCGTGTATGTATGATACTGGGAATTGAGTCCAGAAGCTCATACTGGCTTGGCATTGCTCTGTCAATGAAGTACATTCCTAGCCCTTTTTATTTTTTATTTTGAGACGGTATATTGGTCAGCTTTCGCATTGCTGGGACGCAATACCCAATGCCCATGATTTAAAGGAGCAGAGCTTTCATTGGCTCACGATTTCAGTCTGTGAACAGCTAGCTCCAAGGCAAAGACATTATGGGGGAAGGACATGGAGGAGCAAACATGGCCAGTTCCTTGTGGCCTGAAGCAGAGCAGGAGGACAGTGCTGGAGTGGAACGGACAAAGGACCAAGCAGAGACCCCACAGCTATGCCTGCCTCCATGACACCCCCAGACACACCTAGAAGTGTGTTCCACCAAACCGATGGGATCCTGCAACCAATCAAGTTGACACTCCTCCTTAACCATCATGGACAGAGTCTCTCTGATTTGCTAAGGTTGGACTTGAGCTTTCAATCCTCCTGCTTCAGCCTCCTGAGTAGCTGGAGATAGATGTACACCACTGTGCTGGCTGTAATTTATTTGTGATTCGAAAAATTAGGAGACATTCTGTTTCATCGAATAGAATGGGTGTTCTGATGGACTGACCAAAGAGGTTGATTTTATAGGCAGAAAAAGGCCGAAGGAAGTAGAAGCTGAGAACAAAAAAGTGGATTGATTGGTAATTTCAAAGTTACTTTCCTCATAAAGGTTACAGTAGAGGGAATTTCTTTATCATGGTGGCTATAATGGGCTTGTTCGAGGATTTTGGTTCTTCTCTCTCTCCTGATTTCTTGGAAGGTGAAACAAACACCTTACCCTGAACTTGGTAATGCAGGGCTGTAGCATGCTTCAGTAGTGGTTTGGTCAGATGGGCCTAATACAGGAATCTAGTAGAAACCAATGGCTTTCTATAAATTTTATTTAAGAGAGATTAGTAGAGTCATATAAATTAATGGGAGGGCGTGTATCATTCAGCTTTCTTGCCCTGGAACACAATAATTTATAGGAGGAGGGGTTTAATTTGGCTTACAGTTTCAGGTGATTCAGTCCATGGCCTGCTGGCTATCAGATAGAAACGTCATGGCGGAAGGGCCTAGGGGAGCAAAAATGCTTATTCATGGCAGCAGGGTAGCAGAGCAAGGGGCACTGTCAGAGAGAAAGTGTCAAGGGACCATGTGTAAACTGCCAACATCAAGCTTCTACGACTCACTCAGATACACACTTTAGAAGTATGCTCTACCGGGTTGGGGGTTTAGCTCAGCGGCACAAGCACCTGCCTGGCAGGCGTGAGGTCATGAGTTTGATCCCCAGTACCTCAAAAAAAAGAAGTATGCTCTACCAATCTTTGTTTGGCTCCCAATGTAATCAAGTTGACAATCTAGTTTAACTGTCACATGGAGAGGAAAGGTGGGAAAACAGAGAAAATCAAAAATAGTCTCTGGGGCTGGGAATTTAGCACAGTAGTAGAGTACTTACCTAGTAGGTTTGATCCTCAGCACCAGGAAGAAAAAAAGGATTATTACCACCAACCTATGAGAATAGCAATACCTGCATAAATTCATTCTGTGCTTGTCATTCTCAAGTATAGTATAGTAATACCGTATACAGTTATATCTGTCTTTAGATTTTAGCTCCAGAATGCATTTGCAATATTCAATATTTTAATGTTTTAATATTATTATTATTGTTGGGGAGAATTGAATCTGGACATTGTACACGCTGAACTTCTTGTTTCTACTCACTGCACATCACCCTCAGCCAATCCATTTATTTTTTTGTTAAAAGCGCATAGGGGTTTAAGACAGTTGTTTCCCCTAAAATTCATACATTGAGCCCTGACCCCCAGTGTAACTGTGTTTGGAGATGGGGTCTCCAAGGAGGAAGTGGAAGTCAAATAAGCAGAGAAGGGCGTGGGGCTGATCTGACAGATCTGATGTCCTTAGAAGGGGGAGAGACCAGGGTGCTCTGTGCACAGAGGAGGGGTCACATGAGATCGTAGCACAAAGGCAGCCACCTGCAAGTAAGGAAGAGGTCTCTTGCCAAACTAACCCTCCTTGCACCTTGATCTCAGACCTGAACTGTGAGAAAATGAATTTCTGTGGTTCAAGCCACCCAGTCTTTATAGCATTTTGTTATAGCAGGCGAAGCAGACTAGTGCAGAGCAGTTTTTATTTTTCCTTCAGTGCAGATTTAGAAATAAATAAATTTATAGGACTTTGTTCTTGTTGTTCATGTGTATGTGTGTGTGTGTGTTTTTGAGACAGGGTCTTGCTATGGAGTTCAGGCTGACCTTAAACTCACAGCAATCATCCTGCATTGGTCATGAGTGCTGAGATTATAGGCATGCACCACCACAACTAGTTTAATATCTCTCTCTTTCTCTCTCTCTTTTCTTTTTTCTTTTTTTTGGTGGGTACCATGCATTGAACTGAGGACCTTGAGCTCGCCAGGCAGACCCTGGGCCACTGAGCTATATCCCCGGCCCCCAAGATCTCTTTTTGTCAATAGGATTTGTTAAATTTTGAAAGGTATTTGCTAGTATCCTTAAAGTTACTCACTCAAATATTCATGCAGCTCAAAACCTTCATAAAAAATGCTAACATTTCCCTCTGGTTTCTACAATCTCTTTAAGGGTCTTTCATAACACATATGTTCGAGAATAAAGATGTGATTTCTGCATCTTATATGTATTTTCAGTGGTGTGTAATTCATGCTGATTTAATGCATGAGCACAGCTTTTATTTATCCAGCATGCTGGGGGATCAGGGACGGACACAGGGGAGTGCTAGGTGAATAATGGGTTGGTACTCAAATGACATCTGTTCCCCAAAGTCAGCAGCCCAGTCCCGCTGCAGGCATTGAGGGGGGCCCCACATACTGCCTCATCTAACCAGCTTCTCTTCATTTGGTCCTCATATGTATTATACATATTTATATAATACTGTGTTCAACCAGTGTTGGCTGAATTGAATTATGTAAATGTGTGCTTGCTCATAGTAGAAAGATGACACTAGCAGAGATCGCAGCCCCCAGTCCCTTGGTGTCTTATGTGAACTCCTGAAGAATTCCGAACTGTGAGGCACCTGGAGATTTCATGATTTTCATTTCTTGCTGGGGAAAAAATATTTACATGCAGGGATGTGGAATTTCATTTGTCCTGACATGTATGTGGGCGGTGTTCTCAGAAAGGTGCTTTGAAAAAGTGCAGTGTCATTTGCCGTCAGTCTTCATTGGGGATCCCCAGAGTGTACAGGGAAAATCAACAGACCGTGTTTAATGACTTCTTTAACAGTGCTGGGGGTTCTGTTCTGGTTCTACAGAAAATGTTCAGAGGTATTCTCCCTTTGCTTCTCTCACCTTTCTCACCTTTCTCTCTCACCATTCTCTCTTATCTCTCTCTCTCTCTCTCTCTTTTTCTCTCTCTCTCTTTAGTCTTTTTTTGAGACAAGGTTTCACTATGTAGTTCAGGCTGGCCTTGAACTCGAGGTGATCCTCCTGCCTCAGCCTTCTGAGTGCCGGCATTACAGGTGTGTGCCACCGTATCCCACCCTTCTTCCCTTTCTTTTTCTTCTCTTTTAAGCACCATGTTATTTGCCTCTTATAAAATAAAAATTTGGTTGAGTTGTTGGTCAAGTTCAAGGGAAATGCGTTGTCCTGTTAGCAGGAGATGGCTGTTGATGGGAACTGTCAGGGAAACTGTCTCTCACTCATAACCTACCATGGTCCAGGAGCAAGAAGAAAGCATGAGTAGGGGCCAAGGGAAAACATCCCCCTGCTGCTAAGGTTCTCTGGAATGAACTGATGATAGACAGATCCTTAGGAGAAAAGGTACACAAATGCATTAATGAGGCCTTGAGAGAATTGCGGGAGGGTGATTACCCACTAACCCAATGAAATTGGAAGTGCATGCAGTCTATCCTTCCTCACCAGAGACAAGAGAAATGGGTGGATTTGGGCAATTTTGAAACTGGTAAATGATTATTAGGGAGAACCAATGGAGCAGGGAGATAGAAATTAACTCATAAATGATTCCCTTTGGTGTTGGAAGAAGCATGAGAAACATTCATTGTGAGGTGAGCCTGTGCAGGTATGGTTATGCAAGTGTCTTTTGATTCAGGGAATGGAGGGTAACTGTGCTTTTTTTGGTGAGTCCAATCTTGAGGCAGATAGGAAAGATCAGAGTTCCTGCTGTACTTGCAGGAAAGAGGATCAGTGGAAGAGATAGATGATGGGTGTTATGATTGATACATTGTGTCAACTTGAGAAGTTTAGAAGTTTAACTAAGAGACTCATCAGGAAGCCAGGATCCTTTGTTAATATCCTCATCCTGTGCAAGAAAAGGGCACAGAGATTTTGTGAGTGCTATACCTGCCCTGGAGCGGGGGTGCTGGCCTGTGTATAATATAAAAAGGAGGAAAAGAAGCTTGCTCTTGCCCTCTTTTGTTGGGACTGCTGCCTTGAAGTGTTGCCCCAGTGCCATGCCACCCTGCCTTGGAGCCCCTGATTGTGGACTGAAACCTCCACAAACAGTGAGCTAAATAAATCTTTCCTTCCTTCATTTCGGGTGTTGGGTGTTTTGTCCCAGCAACGAGAGAAAAGTAACCAAGACAGTGGGGAATGTCAGAGTGGCCTTGATTTTAAGACAGTTTCTCCAGCTCAGCCCTGCTTTGGAGTATCATTTTTCCAGAGCCCCCCTGCTTTGGAGTATCATTTTCTGAGTCCCAGCAGCATACGCAACTTCTCCTCGAACTTTAAGGAAGATTCTTCTTGTTGGCTTGGCTGCCCCTGTTGAGGCTGGTAAGTGGAGGAAACCATGGCAGAATTATTTTCGTTAGAGTGTGAGCTACTTACATTGGAGAAAAAGAATGGCTCAGGGTGCAAATCCTGGAGCAAAGGCCTGGGAAGAGAGGAGGAGAACTGGAATTTCAGTAGTTTTGCTCGATTCCTCCTTAACATCTCTGCTTTCCTTCTTCCCTCCCTGAGCCCTTTTTGCCTCTGAAAAGAAGTCTAAGAACAGACTAAGTTACTCTTCAGTTATCTGGGGAAGTTGGAAAGGTGTGGACTCTGGTGGGACAGTAAGGCCATGGCCACGCTGTGGCTGTTACAGTGAGTGAGTTCCCCACGCTCACCCCGGGGCGCAGGTCGTTGCTCAGTATCATTTTGCCTTTGATTTGGCACAGTTCCGAACACACCGCAGGTGCTTAATAAATGTCTGTCAACTCAGTCCCTTCGCTTCGGGGGACTGTATTCCTGTTGGAGGGAAAATACTCTTATGCCTGGGAGAGAAGATGATTTGGAACAAAATACCCAATGCTAAAAAACAACGGGAGTGACAGCAGGGAAGAAAAGGCAGATTGAGCGGACTGAATCCTCCAGCTCCTTCTCTTCCAGGGAGGAAACCATCAAAAATCAAATTAAGATCAGAAACTGCTTGATGAATATAGAAACTAAGCAAAGGAAATTGGATTTCCTAGAGGGTGTGTTTTCAACACACGGTGACTGCCCGGTGAAACATCCTCCATCGGCAAGGAATATGTTTGCCCAGTGGACTGGATGTTTGTGTTGGCCGGCTGGGTTCTGTTCTGGTCAGTGCTGGAAAAACACCTAGTGTCTTGCCCTCCGGCTCCTTCTAGATTCCCCTGGAACAGCTGGCTTTCTGTTTGCACTCGTCATTTCAACACCCCCTCCTGGCTTGCACATTCTTCTCACCTTACACGTTCCATGTCTGCAGAGTATTTTACATGTGTTCGTATTTCTGCTCCTCGGGACAGTGGGCCACTTGTCACCTCATCACAACCTAAGGGTCCCTCTTCCAATGAATGAGGGCTTGTTAGCCTTCGTCTAGGAGCTAGCTGGGTCTGGGCCTGCATTTTTATCTTGCCTAAAGCTCATATTTGGGCTGATCTTTCTTTGAAAATACAGCTGTCTGGTTCACTAAGTAGCTTAAAGTGAGTTCCTCTTGTCTGTCTGTCTGTCTATGTATGTATGACTGGGGGTGTGACTGCATGGTATGGCATATGCTTTGTGTGTATGAGGTCTTGTGTCCCCCGTCCCCAGTACCATACCACACCTGTACTCATGCACACACACACTCATGCTACACACGCACTTATATATATATATATATATATATATAAATTATATATGTAAGTTTTCATTTGGAGATCATTATGGATTCATACGCATTTATAAGAAATGATACAGTTATTTCCTCTACTTTTATCTGATTTCCCCCAATGGTGACATGTTGCAAAAATATAGCATACTATCACAACCAGGACATTGACATTGAAACAGTCAAAGGAGAGAACATTTCTACCCCCACACTGATCCCCCTGTTCCCCTTTTATGGTCACATAGGCTTCCTTCTCACCCTTGTCTTTAACTCCTAGCAACCACTAATCTCTTTTCCCTTCCTCCCTCCATCTCTCCTTTTCCCTTCCTGCTCTTCCCTTCCTGTTCCCTCCCTTCCTCCTTTTCTTCTATCTTTTCCTTTTTTTCTCTCTCTTTTCTCCTCTGTGGTCCTAGGGATTGAGCCCAGAGCTTTCTAACCTCCCCAGTTCCATTTTTATTTTGAGACAGGGTCTTGCTCAGTAGCCCAGGCTGGGCTTGCATGTGCAGTCCTCCTGTCTCAGCCTCCCAGAGTACTTGGATTACAAGTTTGTGCCACCACTTTGGGCTTGAATCAATTTTTGTATAAGATGTGTCTTAGATTGTGGACCAGTTTGTTTTTCTATGGATATCCAGTTGGTCCAGCACTGTTTGTTGAAAAGGTTATTTTTTCACCTTTGTCAAAAATCACTTGGACGGCCAGGTGTGGTGGTGCATACCTGTGTAATCCCAGCACTCAGAAGGCCGAGGCAGGAGTATCGCTGTGAGTTCAAGGGATATTTGTGTGAGTCTATTTCAGAGTGTCTGTAGTATTCCACCATATATGTGTCTATCCTTCTGGAATTCCACACAATTTTGATTATTATAAATGTGTAATAAGTCTTGAAATAAGGTAGACTAATTTATCTTTCTTCATTCTTTTTGAAAGCTATTTTAACTACTGTAGTTCCCTTCTACAAAAATATCTTGCTGCCATTTTAATAAGATTTGTACTAAACCTCTATGTCAACAGCAACAACAATAAAAAGAAAACAGAAAGAAAGAAAAGAAGAGAGATAGAGAGAGAGAGTTTGGGGTGGCTTGGGAGTTAGAAGCTGAGGCAGGAGGATCACTCGAGTCTAGAAGTTTGAGACCAGCCCAGGAAACACAGTCATAGCCTCAAAAAAAAAAAAAAAGCCAAAAGCAAAAGCAAAACCAACAAACATAACAACATCCTTGTATATCAATTTTGGGAAACTTGGTATATTGAATTTGTCGTCTTTTAACCCAGGAACACAGTGTGTGTATTGATTTATATCTTCTTTGTTTTTTGAAAGGCACACAAGTCCACATTTTGTCCTATTTATACCTATTTATTTTTTTTATTTATACCTATTTATACCTATTTATACCTATTTATTTTTTAAAGAAAATATAAATGGCGTGATACTTAAAATCTTTCCTTCTTCTATTTTTTTTTCTTTTTTTTGTGGCACCAGGGATTGAACTCATGACCTTGTGCTTGCCAGGCAGGCATTTGGACCACTGAGCTAAATCCCCAGCCTTTGTCTTTTTAAGACAGGGTCTCACTATGCCGTTCAGGCTGGCCTTGAGCACACTTTGTAGCCCAGGCTGATCTCGAACTCACAACGATCCTCCTGACTCAGCCTCTTGAGTGCTGGGATTACAGGCGTGAGCCACTACACCTGGTAAGAATTGATTTTTGTATGTTTATCTTGTTATATTTTGCAATGTTGCAAAATTTATTCTTTTCTGCTTGAGGTAGATTCCTTGGGATTTCTGTTTAAGCAGCTATTATCATCTGCAAATATAGGTAGTTTTATTTCTTCATTTCTAATATGTATGCCCTTTATTTCCTTTTCAAAATAAATCTTCTTGCAAAGGATAGGACTTCCAGCTCTGTGCTGAATGAAAGTAGTAATAGTGGACTGACTTTCTTGCTTTGCTTTTGACCTTAGGGGAGAAACACTCACACTTCTAGTATTAAATATTGTGTTAGTTATAGGCTGTTTCATAGATGTTCTTTGTCAAGTTGAAGAATCTGACTTTATTCCTATTTTTTTGAGAGTTTTAATCATGAATAGATGTTGAATTTTGTTAAATGCTTTTTCTACCTGATGTGATTTTTCTTCTTAATCCTGTTAGTATGGTAGATTTGATTGACTGACTCTCAAATACTGAAGTAACTTTACAACCCTGAAGTAAATGCAACTTGGTCAGAGTAAATAATTCTTTTTATATATTGCTGAATTCTGTTTACTAATACTTTGTTAGGAATATTTGCATCCATATTAATGAGTGATATTAGTCTGTGGTTTTCTTTTTTTATATTACCTTTGTTTAGTTTGGGTATTAGGGTAATAGCAGCATCATAGAATGGATAAAAAGGAAGTGTTCCTTTCTTTTCTATTTTTCTGGAAAAAATTATTTAAAATTAGTGTTAATTTCTTCTTTAAACAGTTTGAAGACTCTATCAGTGAAATCACCTGGATCTGCCTCCCCTCCTTCCTCATATTTAAGAATGAATCTTATCAAAAGTATTTTTTGAGGCAGTCTTGATAATGCATCTTGTACTCCCAGCTACTCAGAAGGCTGAAGCAAGAGGATCTCAAATTCGAGGCCAGCTTGGGCAATCCAGTGAGATGTTGTCTCAAGATAAAAAATACAGGAGGACTGAGGATGTAACTGAGTGGCAGAGTTCTTGTGTAGCATGTTCAAGGCCCTGGGTTTGATTCCTAGTGCTATTCCTCTCCACCCCAGGTATTTAAAAAATAGCTCACTAGTAATATGATTAATTTTTTTGATTAATTAATTTTAAAGGACAAAATTGCAAAACCTGCCAGATAAAACACACTTTTAAAGTTTTGTCTACAAAAGACAAAACTGCCTTCCACTGGGGGTGAAAGTTCTCAGGCAAAGCTTTGTGTTTCTATTAGTGCTTTCTCTATTTGCGCAGAAGCAGGGTGGTGTGTGAGATATGTGTGTGTGTGTGTGTCCAGGTTAAGACCCGAGTACGAACGTTAGGTCAGCTCCCTGCCTGACACATGGCTCTGTATGGGCGTCACTGGGGTCTGCCACCTGCTCTCTGTGTGGCTTTGGCAAATTATTTACCCATGCGGTCTCCTCCCTGAAAGAGGGGATAGTGAGCAGGGCAAGGTAGTGCATCCCTGTGATCCCCACACTCTTGGAGGCTGAGATAGAAGAACTGCAAATGGGAATCCACCCCGGGCAATTTAATCAGACTGATCATCATTTTGAAGTTAATAACCCTTGGGAAAAGTGGGGAAAGTCCTTGTAGTTGAGGTAAAGCACAGGGCATGGCCAAATTCCTTGTGGAGTGAGCTGCCTTCGGTTGGCCACCCTGGACAATTTAATCAGACCCTGTCTCAAAAATGGAAAAAAAAATGTCAGTGTAGAGACCCAGGGTTCAATCCCCAATACTGCCAAAAAAGAAAAAAGAACCAGGTGCATGGGGGGATAATTGGACAGTGTTTTGGGGGAGTGCTAACGGTTGAAACTGAGCCTTTTCACTGAGTTACACTCCCACCCGTGTTTTATTTTTATTTATTTATTTTTTAATTTTTTGAAAGAAGACTTTGCTAATTACTGGGTTGCCCAGGCTGGCCTTGCACTTGCCATCTTCCTGCCTCAGCCTTCTGGAGTGCTGGGATTACAGGTGTGCACCACCACACCTGGCTTGTCAGTTTCCTCACAGGTGTTATTTGGAGCTGAGCAGGTGCTTCAGGATTTTGTTGTTGGCTCTGGTATTTCACTAAAGGGATGGAAGTGGCTTCTTTTAGTTGGTCCCACTATTTATTTATTTATTTATTTAGTATTTATTTTCGGTTGCCCAGGCTGGCCTCAGACTCACTGTCCTCCTGCCTTCTCTGGGTGGCTGGGAGGCCGCGTGTGTGCCATTGTGCCCAGCTGGTCTTACTTCTCTTATGGGCAAGAGTCAGGGCCTCAGCAACCACTCTCTCTCTGAAGTACAGGGGCGCAGAGCAGGGTCCTAAACCTCAGCATTGCCAGCGATGGGGGCCACGTTGGCTTTACTCACTACACGCGGGACCATTTTCCTCTGGTTGTGACAATCAAAAGTGTCTCCAGACAGTGCCAAATGTTCCCTGGCATGAAAATTCACTGTGCTGGCCAGGTAAGGTGGGGACAGGAAGAGGAACAGCAGATCTGAGAAGCCAAACCAGACGTGGTTCTTGCCGCCGTGGAGAGGGTTTTAAAGTTTCAGTGAGATTTATACAACCTGTGAAGGATGCGACCACATCTATATCAGAAAGGAAACCATTTGCTATATTTCCTTCCTGTGTTTTTCCTAGTTTCATTATTATTATTTTTTTAAATTCTTTTTTTAGACAGGGTCTTATTGAGTAGCTCACGCTGGCCTTCAACTTGCTGTGCAGCCCAACTTGGCCTCAAATTTATGATCCTCTTGCCTCAGCCTACTGAGTGCTGGAATTACAGGTGTACACCACCAAACCAAGCTTCCTGTGTTCATATTCAGTGCTATCAATCTTTTCTTTTTTTAAAACATTATCGGTTATTTAATTAGGTTCTTGGTATGAAATTTAGAACACCAATTTGTGAGGGCAAATTCCCTTTGTCAGAGCAAAAACGGATTTCATGTAGCCCCAGAGTTGAGGAACAGCTGATTTTTGGTAAAATCTGCGAGTCTACTGCTTTCTGATCGAACTTGTGCTGCTCTGAAATCTGGTATCTCTCTTTCTCAGTGTCAAAGATCTCACCTTCCTGGTGTCTGGGCTTCCACACCTTGTTCTTCTTGAAGTAGGCATCAGTGAGGCATTTGGGGATTTTCACGTTGCTGATATCAATTTCTGTAGAGGTGGCAGTGACACATTTGTGGTGCATTCTACGCAGAGGAACATGATTCAGATTAACAAGTAGCAAGCCACTGGCCAACTGCTTCAGGAAAACCACTCTCTTGCCTCCGTGGTGCCCAGTGAGGATGATCAAGCTGGTCCAGGGAGGGATGCTGGCTTGCAGTTTCCTCACCTGCTGACTGAAGAATTTTTTGCCACAGTTCAACAGCTTTCGGGGCTCATCTTCAGTAGGGTCATATCTAGGCATTTGTTGAAGCTTAACCACTAGGGTACCACCATTCTTGTCACCACCAACTGGTTTTGTGACAGTAGCGAGAACTTTCTCCTCCTTTTTCTTCTCAACCTTGGATTTAGCAGCTGCGTACTTTCTCTTGTACAAAGCCCTTCTGGAATCCATGGCAGATGGTTTCCTCTAACCAGGACAGGGTTTCGGCTGCAGTGGGACTGCCCCTTCTTGGACTTTCTAGCTTTCACGTTACCCCCACCAGTGCCAGTGGCATCAGCCTTCTTGGCTTTGAGTTTCTTCTCTTTAGTATCTGGCTTCTCAGTTTTTTCACCTGCCATCTTGCAAGATGGGAAAGAGAGTGCTGTCAATCTTGAGATGTGTGACTATTTTTGTTGCCGATTATGTCAGTGCGTGCCCGAGGGGCACAGACCATTTTCTGTTGCTGCCAACTGTCACCATGTCCCTGGGACCTCAGAGCAGTGTGTCCCGGAGTGGAAGTCCTGCCGTGGAGCATGTGGTGTGCCTAGTTGCTCTTTTCTCCCACCTTTGTGATACTCTTGTCCCCAGATGGGGCTCTCAGGATCTTTGTTCTTCCCTTGTGACTTTGGCAGGAGTCCTTACAAACAGGGCTGCATGGAGCGAGGGGACCTTGAGGTCTCATCCCGTGCTGCAATTCGTCCTTAGGGTTAGCACCTTGCCCCCCGCTCCCCGACTCTCCTCATCGGTCCCATCAAGCTCCAAGCAGGGCCACTCTGAAGCTCGAGCTGAGGCTTCTGATCCTGATCCTTTCCCAACCTCTCCACTACCGCAGCTCACACACCTTACACAGGTGCCCCTAGGCTGGCGGAAGAGACGGTTCTTTATGGCCAAAATGGAAAGTGAATGGGGCGGGAGGTAGTGGCGGTCCCAGGTCACAGTGAGGAAGGAGGGCAGCCGGGCCTCCATCTCATTTTTTTGGTTCCTCTTCCTCTCCATCTCCTCAGGACACAGTTCTGCCCACAGCAGGCTGTGCTTCCCTTCAGAGGTGGGGACGAGGGTTCTGGTGAACTGAGGAAGGCTGAAGACTGCTGTGGACTGAATTGTGTCTTGTCCTTCCCTGCTTCCCCCTGCCGCATTCATATGTGAAGGAATTGAGGAAAAGGAAATGTTCCGTATCTTCTTATGTTCTGTGTCCACAGGCCTGTGAATTAAATGGACAAAACAGATTAACAGGAGAAAAAAAGTATATATATAGCCACTGAGAGCAAAAACTAGCAGCAAACGGCTTCTTTCTCTCTCTGTCTCTCTCTGTCTCTCTCTCTCTCTGTCTCTCTCTCGTTCTTTTATTGCAGTGCAGGGAATGAAACTCATGACCTTGCACCCCTGCCTGGCTTCTTAAAAGGTTAAAGTTAGAGGTTTATTTACCTAACTCAGTAGGGCAAAGGGAAGCAAGAGAAAAAGCCTTTCTGGGAAAAACAAGTAAGTTTCATTGGGAAAGACAAATGAGTTTTTAGGAGAACAAATGAGAGAGATAAGAAAATTTGCGTTAGTGTTTTTCTATACAAGTATGAGTGGTCTGTGGCTCCTTCAAGGCCATAAAACTCCCTGGGAGAAGGGATTTTGGGGAGGTTTTATTCGTCTTCTCTCTTCTGGGAGTAGATTCAGCCTGAAGGGGAATTTATGGTAGCTTTATTTCCCCAAAGTTGCTGCTTTTAGTCAGAAAAGGGAAGTTCTAAGAAGGCTTCTTTCTACATCTGATGATTCTGAATGGCCTCCAGTTTAAAATAATCCACATGCCACATATTTGGGGGTAGCATGCTCTGATGTCCTTCAAGCCCTGACCCTGATTTAGAGATGGGGACATGTAAGGGGGTAATTAAGGTTAAATGAGCTCATAGGAGTGGGCCCACTGGTGTGCTAACAGGAGGATGAGTTAGTCTTTGTGAGCTGGGGTACAGAGACAGCCCAAGCCAGCTAAGCTAAAGACTAAAATAGTCTTCAAGAGCCAAAGAGAGAAGAGTTTAAAAAAACTGTGAATTGTAGGTTGGTTAAGTGCTATGTTGGGTTGGTACTTGAGCTGACATACCACAAAATCAGAAAACTGGAGACAGTGGACACTTTACAGACATCTAAGGCCAGTCTGCTAAGGACCACAACTTAGTCCAAGAAGCTAAGAGCTCTGCAAACACCGTATGTGCTGTGGAAAGACAGCAATTGCATCATTTAAAGTCTCAGCCTCTGCGCAACTTTCTTTCTGTCCAAAGCCCTGGGCTGCGTTAGGGATGTGTCACCTGCTGTTGCTCGCGGAGCCTCCTGTTCTCCCTGCTGTGGGCCTGAGAGAGGCTGGAGCTGCCAGAGGACCCTGATCGCATGCACACTGTCATCTGCAGATGATTAAAGTCCTGAGGACACCGAGAAACTGTGTTGATAGCACTGATTATTAGTTCCTTATTTCTGCGTGGGGCCCTCTTCATTGTTTAAGTTTCTGCTATAATTTGTTGGGATTTTTTGTCTGACGTTGTAAAAAGCAAACTGATTTTGCTGTGGGAGCATAGAACCTTGCACACTGAGCTTTGAAGTGCACAGCTTTGTAACATGTCCGCCTTCGAAAGCCTCGGTTCTCCAGCCAACTTCAAGGAACCCACAGCCACGACACACATCCTTTGATGGATGTGCTGGGCTGTGCCAATCTGGGCATCATGGTGTCAGTGATGCTGGCTGCATCTCGGTGAGGGTGGAAGAGGCCATAGCCGGCGCCTCACCTTGCATCTGATTTCCTGTCCTCTTTACCTGTGACCTCTGACAGTTACGTACACATACCCCACACAGACACCCCAAACCTGGCTCTCCTGAGCAGATACAAGGAATCAGAAAGGAAGGGGGAAAGGAAAGGAAACAAAGGGGAGACTTTTTCACGGGGGAGAAAGCCCCATTTCTCTCTGTCATACATCTTCTGTTGTATTTCTTCAAAATCCAAACAACTCCCACAGGTAAGTACACTAAGCATTCAACAGTTATTTTAGTGCCTTTGTTTTGACTAATTGCTGGCTTGAGAAAGAAGCTTCTGGAAGGTTGGTGGAAGTGATTGAAAGTAAATTTTATCTTTGCCCTGGGGTGCTGATCCAAAATAATCGCAACCCTTAATAGCCAAGCTGAGCTGTAGACTGCCTGGTTATTTTTATCTTGACGAGAGACTGGCACTGCCAAGGAAATTGTCTCTTCAGGAGAGGAGTGCCTCTGTGGCTTGACCGGCAGCAGTAATAAGTTTGGGGGCCCCCCTATAGGTGTGCAGAAACTGGTGACCTTGAGTGTAGATGGGGAGAGAGGAGAGAAAATTGACAGAAACCAAAGACTCCCAAGGTAACCTGTCATGGAAATAAACAAGTCTATAGACAGTAAATGAGGGATAAAAGACAGAAAGACCTCTAATGAACTGATTTTGAAGGAAAACAACTTGGATTCTTTTCATGTTGGAGGTAGACATAGAGAAGATCTGCCTTCTCAGGAACCAAATGACATGACTTTCTTTTTAAAAAGAAAATCCTTACAATAGTAGAATATGTAAGGGGGGAAGATAGAAACACATTAATTGTTCCCTAAAGTTTCAACTGTTATTGAGTTAAAAAAAAAAGAAAAATTCAGGAAAGGCCAGGGCTGAAGACATAGGCCTGTGATTCCAGTGCTCTGGAAGGCTGGGGCGATAGGATCCAACATTTGAGCCCAGCCTGGGCAAATGAGCAACTTACTGAGATCAGCCTCACGATAAGAAAAGGGCTGGGGATATAGTACGAAGGCCCTGGGTTCAGAGCCCAGTATCACACACACAAACACACACACACACACACGCACACTATATGCACAGAAAGTGGAAATGTTTGGGTAGATTACAGAGTATTTTACCTTTTTTGTATTATTTTCAAAAATGGAATACATTCATTTTGCATAATGAAGTAGCATGTTATTAGTAAGCATTAAATATTATGTTTGAAGGAGGCTGTCTTCCCTCTGATACACAAATTATGGGGCTGAGGATGTAGCTCAGAGGTGGAGCACTTGCCTACCAGGTACAAGGCCTGACTTCAATCCCTAGCACTGCAAAGAAAAAGAATATTTTAATGTACGTGCATAAATATTTATGGACACAATAGAATTTAAACTGCAAGGAATTTGGGATGATAGACCATTTCTCCCTTTCAGTTTAAAGCCAAGGGCACTAAGGAACAAGGCAGTTAAGTCCGAGGTCACATAGCTAGTTCCCAAGAGATCAGGGCCTGGTGATCTGTGGCCCCTGGACCCACAAGCTTTTGAGCACTTGCATGTGGCCAGCTGGAACTGACAAGTACTGCAGGAATAAAATACACATTCCATCTTGACCAATCTTTTTCTCCACATATGAGAAATGTAAAACATCCCAATTTCTATGTTGATTACATGTTGGTACAATGGATTAAAGTGTATTTAACCTGTAGCTGACATCACTGGTATAAAACATTAGCCTTACGTC
>RJWT010025448.1:0-16133 GCA_004365215.1 Cuniculus paca | reverse complement strand
TGACCAGTAAGTATCCTGATGAAATCATTGCACCAATACATTATACTACATAAAAATAAGTACAATTATCATGGGTCAATTAAAATGAATTTTTAAAAAAGAAGTGTGAGTTTATTTCTAAGTCTGTCTTCAGTGCTGCTCCTACTACTCTTTGGTACCTCTGCTCCCATTTAGTCCCTCTCTACCACCCCCACAGGTCACATAATCTGTTCACAAACCTTTTCATTTTCATCCATGGTATCCAGTGCCTGCATCTTACCAGCCTTCTTAATTCCGTGAATTGTTCAAACTCTATGCCACAAGACAGCTATTGCACAAATCTTTCATTTTGGCTTAAATACTCTTCATCTGCCTGGCTCCTTGTTGGTTGAGTCTGATCACAGACAACCTCTTCCCACAGGCCTCCTCCAATGGCACACTCCCCAAGATCAGCACTATATCTCAATACTGGAACTCTCCTTGGTCAACACTGAGCATTTTTCAGGTATTTGTTCACAAACTTTCAGAAATATAATCACAATTGTGTCACTACCTAGTACTCTGCCAGGCTCACTATAAATCTTGCCCTTTATAAATTACACTGGGTTTTATAGAGTCTTTTTCACTGAGAAACTGTTACGTTAAAAAAAATTACCTCCAATGGCTTCCCCCATGGTCAGACCTCCCAGCACTATTCCAAGACCTTGAAATATACCTTATTTATTTATCGAGGTATCAGTGGGAAACATGCCATAGTTATACACATTTTACAGCAGCAAAACCCCTGAATATCTAGTGTTAATACAATTTTCTCAAAATGTTGGAAATGCCAATACCTGTCTAACAAACTATATATGCATTTCAAGCTTGATAGCAGGTCAATAGGCTCTCATTACAGAATGTGAGACACAGGTTATAAAAGGGGTATTTCAAAGGATGTTCAATCTTGATTCTTAAGCATACCAGTGTTACAACAATGTTAAATCAAGTTTAGAAAATATAAATGGTAAAAAGAGAGTATCAATGGTCAGAACCATCTCTTTAAGTCAAAAAGGACTCCCAAAATAAACAGACAAACTAGCATCCACAGAAATGTGAGTATGTGATCAAGAGAAGTCTAAAAGCAATACAGTATACCAATGCTAATTTAAAAAGTCAACACTGTCTTAATTATGTCAGCATAATGTGGTTATGAGACACACTTGTATTTTAATACATATTCTATTATTTGCTAATTTTGACTCATTTTCTCATCTGTCACATAAATATAATAATCCCATCTTCAAGGATTGGTGTGAAACTAAAGTATGTATTAAAATTAAGTAACACATTGTCTGAAATATAATGAGTGTTCACTAGATGTTCATTTTTATTATGATATTATTAATATTGTTGTCATTAGCTTTGGACACCACTGTAAGATCAGAAATATTAGCCTTGACTCTAAAAGTTTAAAGGCTAGATCCTGTGGGAGGGTAAGATGCAAGCCCAGATCCCTTCAACCAGGCTACAGTAATACTCTCCCCTCTATGTGAGGAATATGCTACCATAGCACATTTTCCTCATTATCTTCCCAAGATAAAAAAAAAGTCCATATTCTAAAACATGTCATTCTGTGGGATATAATAAGTCTTTATCATTCATAAAAATTTAATAAAGTTTATAAGTATATGATCATCATAAATCTCTGAAAGGTTCACTTTTAATTTTCAAAGGTTGTTTAAATTATATGTTAAGTACTTAAATTGTGTGATAAAGTTCCAATTTTATGATAGGCTACCTGACAATTCACTCCCTTAGGGACATCATTTGTTATCATTCTAATTATCAATTTGAAGCATTCTTGAGAATTATGCACAGAAAAAAATTTTCAACCACACTTTGTTTAAACAACCTTCAGATTTGATTCTTCTGACTATGTAACTAAGTCTGTGTATTTGTACCTAACTCAGGATTGCAATTACTTCCATGGGGATTTCCAGAACCATTTCCTGTCGTGAGTGGAACCATAAATCTAGGTGCTTAACCAGTGACTACGAATTAATTGGCACTCAGATAAAATATATTGAAGAACATTGCATGGTACAATTTAATATAAACATAATTTCTATAAAATACCTACCCCTATGGCTTATGTTTTAATACAGAATGATGCTAATAATTAAAACTATCATTTGAACTATTTTCACTGCATTAAAATAAGCCTATAAAAGGGCACGAAATTTAAAGTTGCTACCAGCTTTAAAATATTCTAATAAAATTGTAACAGTTTTACTATTGGAATGATACTGGAAAAATGCAATTTAGTGATGTTTAAGGAACTTTTAAGGTGTATAGATTAAACTCAATGCTTAAATATTTTTGAGCATAGCTGAAGCTTTTAAGAAAAGCATTCATAATTTTATGTAATATCTTTCCTTACAGAAACTTTATTTTATTTAGATAGTATGAGTCCATAAAGCTAAATTTAAAATAACTAAATTGTTTTCATAGCATATGAAAATATGGTTACCTAAATAAGGACAGAAAATAATGAAAATGTCAACACTTGAATCAATTTTTCCAAATTAACTAATGGAGTTAATACCATTCTGGCTTTTGTGATTCATTTATTCAGTTATTCATTTGTTCATTAATTTAATCATTGAATATTTATCAATGGCTTCATTATATTTAAGTCACTATGATAGCGAAGCAGAGTTAACAGAAACAAAACTCAGTGATCTCAGAGGGCTCCCATTCTATTCAGTTGGCGAAGATGGTCAGGAAGCTAAATCATAAGCATATTACATGGAATCTTGTATAATAATACATGAATGTTGATAACTTAAAGAGGATAAATAAATTTTATAAGAAGAGAAAATACTAGGGATGGATTTTAAATTTTGAAGAAGAAGAAGGTAAGGGTGAGCTTTACTGAGAAAGACTTGTAGAAGACAATGTGGCAGACTCAAAAAATTCCGACAGTAAGTTCTGGGAGAACGAACATTAAGGATAAAGGATCCAAGGTGAGAGAGTGTCTTTCACTTTGGAATAAAATAAGGATTGTGTGCCCCCCCCCATGTCACCAGAGAGGAAGATAGAAATGAAATATGGATTAAAGGTATTAGAGATCTAAGACCTTGAAAACAATTGTAATGACTGCTTTGTTAATGGTAAATGAAATAGAATGTGATCCAACTTTTTATGCATTTTAGTCATCTATTTTCTATACCCCATATTTGATACCACACTACATTTATTTGATAGCACACTAAAAAGTTCATAGTTGAATATCAACAGTTTTCAATTCTCAAATGTAACCAATTGTGAAATAATAAACCTGAAAAAAACTTGATTTTAAAATTAAGTGCATTTCAGGGATAGAAAATAATTTAATTGTGACAGTGTTAGACAAAGATTTCTGCTTTTGCTAACGATGTTTTGAAAGATTTTGAATAACATAGCTTACCTTATGTCTTACTAAATATATTAGCAAAAGAGGAGGCAAATGTCTTACTTTTCTCATTGCTGAGACAAAACACCTACACCCAAAGATAAAGGAGGAGAGGTTTATTTAGCTCACAATTTGTAGAGGTTTCTGTCCATGGTCTACTGGCTCCAAGACAGGGTGGAATGGCAGAGGAGCATCATAGAGGAGAAACGGTTCATGACAGACAGCAAGCAAAAAGTAGAAAGGCACAAGCAAGTGACAAGTGACAAGCCCCAACCACAGTTCTTTCAGTCCCTTACATCTCACCTAGGCTGCCTGTCTTTAAGGTGAGTAGCACTCACACCCTTAATCCTAGCATCACACTCTCAGTCAATCCCAGTGTCACATCCTGGATCCAAGCATCACACACCCTGGATCCAGCCACCTCCAAAAAGTCCCACCTATGATGACATGAGGCTTTGCAGTGACATCTAGATACAAACCATAACATTAAATAAAATAGAATTCCTAAAATTCTGAAATACTTTATTACAATCTTTAACTCTCTGATACCTTTTGTTTTACTTCTTTATTATCACCTGCAAAGAGAAATGCAACCAAATTTCACTGCACATTTCTTAACATAAATAAGAAATACTGAATTTATTCCCCCTCTGAATGTTAATTTTCATTTCACATGATAGATAAGGAAGGAGAAGTCTGAGAAAGGGGGGGGGAGAGAGAGAGAGAGAATAAATTAAGAAAGAACGTAAAATTATGATTGTTCCTGGAGGGAGGCAAACTAAAAAACATGACCAAGACTAAGATAAAGAGAAATCTGCAAAGAAATACAGACTCAAGGAAAACCAGAGAGGAACACTATAGAAGATTTTTTAGGGTCACACGGGAAAGATCATTTTATTGTTTTTTATTTTGTTTTGCAGTGTTGGAAATTAAAGCTCACAATGCTAGGCACACATGCTAGGCAAGCACTCCACCACTAAGCTACATCCCCAGCCCTTATTTCATCTTACTGTTTTTTTTTTTTTTATCTTACTTTTCTCCCTAAATTGTCCAGGCTGAGCTTGAACTTAATTTAAGATTGTCGTGCTTCAGTCCCTTGAGTGAATAGGATGACAGGTGCGTAATTCCTTATCCCCCAATTGTTTTATTTTGTTTTGCTTTTGATCAGTTCCATCAAAGACATTCACTAAAGCTGGAAAACCATTTGGAATATTTGAAATTCTTGAAATTATAACCTGAGTTCTGGAGCAAACCATCAATAAAGTGGGAACTACTTAAGTTGACTTTCTTTTTTGAAAGTCATTAAACAAAACATCTTTAAAGCTATAGTACAAATATCTTTTAAAAAATTGTATTTTAATCTAGACTTTTTATCAAAGGTACAATATTCACATAAGTTTGCCAAATTTATTGCCATTTCAATGATATTTTTCTTGGATCTTCCTGAATTATTTTGCATGTGTGTGTTAGATTAACTTGCAAGGAAGAAACAATGAAAAAAAGAAAAAACTCAATGCATACTATCTTAGAATACTAATGTATTATTTATGCAACTTTAAAGTCAATTTAAAAGAGGAATTTAAGATACATTCATCCATAGAATTCAAAAAGTATTATTATTGAATATTTCTGTTATAATCCTTAAAAAAATGCCTAAAAATCACTTTGAAATGCCTGGTGGTAATGGTTCACATATCAGCAGGTAGTTACCACTCACCAGCTCATCTCATCCTTCAAAAGATGTTTCGAAGATGTGTACACTCAATAGTCATTTTTGTATTTATGTGAGATTATTTCCTCTTACACATGAATTCCTAGACAAATTTGTTTGTAAAAAACTTTGGCGAACATAGCATGTAAAAATATTTCTAAGGTAAGTAAAATAAATTTAGTGCTTCATTTTTAAATCAAAACACAATATGAGCTGATAAAGTTACCAAAAAATCTCATGTAGGAGGCACAATCTGTTTATTAGATTGCTCATATTTTTCTTTTTGAAAAAAGGGAAAAAAGTCATGGTAAGTTTTAGATCTGATATAGAACAATGATAGTGCACATTTAAAATGAACATTTAACATCTGCCTCTTGGTTTGATTTTCATGTCAAGTGACTGAAAGAAAATTCTCACAAGTTGAAGTTCAATTCTTTTCATTTATGCTGAAAGTTCAAAACGATCACTAATTATTCAATCAACTTGGATTATTCATATAGACAAAATGGTAGTAGGTAATCAACCTAGTTATTCTGTCACTTCGCTAATAAACTCACTTTTATTTAATCTGTAAATACTAGCATACTATATAATTTGACTCTACTACTGTAAAACAAGAAATTACAAATGAACTCTTTCCCATAAAAAGTGTTAAAATATCGATAGACCTCAATTCCGAATCTACTTCTTCAGCTCACATCAAAGTATCACACTTCGGGGTATTGTACACTATCAATTAATGTCTGTCTCCCTATCTGAAATATAAGTTCTAATATTAGAAAAATCGTGTTTGGTTTTTCTCACCAATGTGAAAGAAATGCCTTCTAAAGAATTTAAATCTTTTAATCTCCTTAAATAGGAAATAGTGATTCTTGTTCAGTGACAAATGAAATTGAATTCAGCACCTGGGCATAGTGGTGAATGCCTGTAATCCCAACACTGAGGGAGACAAAGGCAGGAGAATCAAAAGTTCAAGTCTTGCTTGGGCAATTTAGGGAGACTCTATCTCAAAATAAAAGATTAAAAGAATAGGAAGGTCATTTAGTGATAGAGCACTCACTCTAAGGATGATTCTTAGTAGAGGGGGAGGAGAGAAAGACAAACAGACACAGAGAAAGAGAGACAGTGAAAAGAGAAAGTCGAACAGACAAGGATAAGAGAAACAGAAACTGTATTCAGCAACCCCATCAATAGAATTTCAAAAAATTTCGTGCTGTTAATAACAAATTTTGATTTTCAAAACTGGTCTAACTTAAATTTCAAAGCTTCAACTAATCATGAGGATTATTTCCTTTAATGTTTGTTTTTGAAAAGCAAACCTTGGATTTCTTAGGAAAATAAATGTTTGCTTCTAAGTATTATAAATATCCCTTCTTTCATGTGTTTGACAGATATGGAAAAATGTATAAAACCACAAGTGTAGCACAGTTTTTAATGACTTTGGGGAATAAATTTATAAATTTATTTTGGTTCCATATTACTTTTGAAAATCATGTTGTCTCACACTTTCCTATTTATTGCATATCACATTCATGCTTTTGCATGTTATATTTGCAGAAATAAATTAGACTTGTTTGTGCTTCTGTGAAATAGACTTAGTAACCCTTCATTTACTTACACTTAGACAGTTTCTTCCAGATCCATATTTTTTCTCTTGAATGAAAAAAATAATGATTCTTTTGTTTTGATAAATAAGGCATTTAACTCTACCAAGAATTGATTCCTGTTTTTTTTTGTAATTTCTACTGCTTGTTAAACACACTTGGGACAAAAAAAATTACTGATCACTCACAATGTACCAGGATTTGTGCAAGAGATATTTTTTAATGAAACATATTTGCATTAAAAAAAAACTTTTTGAACTAAAAATTTGCATGCAACAAAATTGACAAACTTAAAATGTAAGACTGAATAGTTTTTACCATATTGACAGAGGTGTACAACCATAACCACAGTCAAACTTAGGTTATTTTTGTTATCCCAAATCAATCACTCTACCTACTAGTTATCATTTCCAAATCCCTCTCACTAAATCTAACCACTGTGATATTCTCTATCTTCAGAGGTTTTCCTGTTCTGGACTCTTACTGGTTTTCAAATTAGACCACCCCGATAACTACAATAAAGACTGTCACATATCTAAGGAAATGCAAATTCTGCAGTATGAGGTCTCACACCATATTAAAGTGAAACCAGGGAACAACAACAAAAACTACTTAGAATACAATTTTTTTCTCTGTCTTTTCTCTTTCTCCACGTTCCTATTAAATTTATCATCTAAGAGAAATCATATGATGTACAAGCTTCTGTGTCTGTGTAGTAGTTGATTGATTGTGTCAACCTGAGACATTTAGAAGCTTAACTAAAGTGACTTAACAATTCTCCCCCCTAGGTTGTAGAAGACCCACCCCAGGATGGCTCACCATCTGGACAGTATAAAAGAGAAGGAGGAAGGACAAATGAATCCCACTCTTTGGAGGAGCTCAATTCTTCACCTTTGGCTTGGACATCATCTCCTGGCTTACAGTGTAGACTTTTCAGCTTTCTGGCATAGACTCCAGCCTTCCAGTGTAGACCTTTCGGCTGTCTGTCTCAGACCCATTGGCCTGCTGGTGCAGACTTGCACAGGACACTGGGGTGAACTCCAGACCTTGGATTGAATCCTTTGGCCTCCGATATGCAGACACCCACTGCAGGCTTCCTCATCCGACTCTGTGGCTGACCATTGTAAGTCAATCTTGTAATTTCTTATACATTTGTATATCTCATGTTGTATCTAGTTTCTCTAGTAAAACCCTAAAGTCTTATTTACTTTGATAGCATTATGGTCTCAGTGTAAATCCATTTTCTTACATGTGACTCAAGTTTATCTTTCTTAATGGAAGAGCAGTACTCCATTGTGTAGAAGTACCATATTTTATTTATTTATTCATTATTGATGGTACTATGAGCTAATTCCAAGATTTAGTTATTATGAATTGTGTTTCTATAAACATGGATATGCATATATCCCTGTAATATGCTGATTTTAACTCTTAGGAAGATAGCCAAACAGGGAATATCTGAGTCAAATGGAATTTCTATTTTCAGTTTTTTGAGGTATCTCCATAATGATTTCCATAGTGGTTTTATTAGCTTGCACTCCCACCAACAATGAAGAGGGGTTCCTTTTTCTCCAAGTCTTACCAGCACGGTTGATTTCTTCATGGTAGCCATTCTTCCAGGGATTAGATGGAATCGCAATGTTGTTTTCATTTGCATTTCTCAAATGGCCTGTGATGTTGAGCATTTTCCCATGTATTTATTGCTAATTGTATTTCTTCATATGAGAAGTGTATAACTGTAGCTTTGATTATAACTTGAAGTTCAAGATTGTGTTTACCCTGCTTTGCCCTTGTTGCCCAGAATTGCTTTTTCTATTTTAGGTCTCTTCTGATTCCAAATGAATGTTAGGGTTGCTTTCTCCTGTTCTGTAAGAAATGTTATTGGCATTTTGACTAGCATTGTCTTAAATCCATGGGAGGTTTGGAGTATGGCCATTTTAACTATATTGGTTCTGGCTAGCCAGGAACAGGGAATATTTTTCCATTTTCCAATATCCTCATTAATCTCCTTTTTCAGAATACTATAGTTTGCATTGTAAAGGTCTTTCACTTCCTTGGTTAGCGTAATTCCTAAGTATTTAATATTTCTTGGTACTATTGTGAAAGGTATTGTTTCCCTAATTTCCCTCTCAGTGAATTTTTTATTGGTGTATAGGAATGCTATTGATTTATGAGTGTTAACTCTGTATCTTGATACATTACTGAATTTGATTAGTAGTTCAAGGAGTTTTTTAATAGAGTTTTTAGGGTGTTCTATATAAAAGTCATGTCATCTATGAACAATGGTAATTTAACTTCTTCTTTGCCTATCCATATATTCTTTTATTTCTTTCTTTTGTCTAATTGCCCTAACTAGTGTTTTGAGAACTATGTTGAAAAAAAGTGGTGACAGCAGATATCCCTATCTTGTTCCTGATTTAAGAGGAAAAATTTTCAGCTTCTCATTGGTAAATATGTGTGTGTGTGTGTGTGTGTGTGTGTGTAAGAGGGAGAGAGAGACAGGGTTTCCCTATGCAGTTCAGCCTGCCCTTCAATTCACTTTGTAGCTCAGACTAGCCTTGAACTCACAACAATCCTCCTGCCTCCACCTCCCAGGTGCTGGGATTACAGGCAAATGCCACCATATTCTCCTTTAGTAAGAATTCTGGTAGCTGTCGGTTTGTCATAGATGGCCCTTATCAGATTAAAATGAGTTCCCTCTGTTCTTATGCAAAAGATTTAATGAGCACCACCTTATGCAAGCATCATGAACATTCATTAACACAGATTATTATTAGATTATTTTAATGGATGAAAACTTTTTGTAAGTTTCTTTATCCTAGTATGGTTAATGAGGGGCATGACTAGAATTTCAGTTTAGATTTAATTCCTCTCTATGAGTTACTAAGAGAAAAAAAAAAACTTGAAGTGAGAGAAAGATTTCTAAACCCGAGTATTTTAAAATCCAGAAATAAGCGTGACTATAGCTAGCAAATCTCTTTCTCCATAATCATCTTTAAAATAAAGAACTTATAGAATATCAGGAGGAAAACCATTATCTGAAAAGTAAAAGTTAACCAGTTCTCTGCTTACCTCATCTTCCCTTTACCCATCCTTAAAATTAAATCCAAAGAAAGAATGATGAATGGCTTAATGATCACGTATTATACAAGTACACAGGAATGTAATCACATCGTCAGCATTTTTCATCTTCTAAACCATATGCTTATCTTCACAGAGTAGAATTTTTAGATTAGTAGCATTTTTTAATGTGGTGTATATCATTAGGAGATAAGACTACTACCAGCTGCTTGAAGGAAATGGAAGGTTTACTAAAAGAATCCATTGGAAGGAAGTGAATAAGACAGATTGATGATAGGAGATGAAATCAACTTTAACAGTTCCATTTCTTATCCCGGTTCTTTGTTTTTCTTACAACTTGCAGTGAGATTTGAAGAAGAGATTTAATATTTCTATTCACATCTCTATAAAGAGTTACAACATGAACCATTTTTACTTTCATAAAAATTAATTCTTGAAATATACAGTAAAATCTCTACTACTTCAAGCACTTTGAAAATGAGTCCATATTATGATGTGGTCTGCTATAATGTAGTAAAATATAAAATGTAGTAAAATAACTGTTCTTTGACAGTGTTGAAGAAACCATAATTAATGAACTAAATTCAAAACAAAGTACAAAGTTCTGCAATATTCACACATAGCAAGGATATTAAATTTGCACACTTTTTACTCTAACAAATACCTAGATTACATTTACTTAATACTAAATTCTAATTACAGTCTTGTGACTGTTAAAAAAATAATCTGGGAAAAAACTCATAAAATATCTATTCTCTCATGCAAAGTTGAGCTTATCAAAGCTAAGTTCCTCCCGTCTAATTTTTCAATCATGTTGTCATCATTATGTACAATGACTGCTCAAATTTCTACCATGAGACTCCTTTAGAGCAAGCAGAAAGAAAAAAAGAAAGAAAACAAAGCAATAACTCTTCCCATCAAGGACATTCTTTGGAAACTGCATGTAATATGTATACTTATCTCATATTATCTAAAACTTAGCCATAATTCCAAAAGAAGGTGAAAAGTGTAGTCTTTGGTCATTGTCATATACACAACAAAAAATTAGGAGATATGTATACTGATTAAAAAATAAAAGACTAGCAATATCTGCCATTCAAGAGACATTACCTTCCTAAACAAGAAATTCATCATGCATACAGGGATTTTAATATCCATAGCATCAGACTGTGATGATGATGGTGTATTCTGTTTCAAAATGTCCATAACACATGTAAAACAAATTGTTTATATTCAGTCTCTCATAGACATAAGACATTATTTGCTTGTAAGAGTCTGTGAATAGAAAGACTTTCAAATAAAATATTGCATTAATAATAAATGTTTAGGATGATATAGAAAAAAGTCAACACGCACAAGTAATGCTTCACTGTATCTTCCCACTCTCGGAGGATACATGAGATTCTTAAAGTCCCACAGTCAGATTGAGGGCATGACACAGAAAGCATTACTTTTCAACATGGTTTTAAAGATTCTGTGTATAGCAGAGAAGAGGCTCTGTCAAGCACTAATTGCTAGATTTAATATAACTCTTTTGCACTTGTAGGTGTTGGAAAAGGGATCACTATCTTTCTAACAAGCAGAGCTCTTTGCTAATTCAAGCAGATCTGAAGCTATTCATAAATGAGTGCAAACTGTGGTTAAGGTTTGACAAAGAGTAAGTGTAGCCAGTCTTGTAAGATTGTTCTGCTTCTATTAAAAGCCACACGTATGAAATGCTCAGGAGGTCCCTTATATTTCAATCACATTCCTATGCATGTGCCATTTGTACATTCTTTAGAAGTCTCTAATGAAAGCAGATGCATTCTAACAGTAATGCAACCTTTGTGAAGATAGATTATCTTTTTTCTAGGGTAAGGTCCCACACAGACAAAAGACAGTTATCTAAAAGCAAAGATACACCCATTTCTAATGTAAGGGGAAGTGGAAAGCAGCAACTGATACGTAATAAAGGAAAGCCACTGAGTGTGAAGCTCAGCTTTGAGTTATTTTAAAGCAAACATGGGAGAAAAGTTGGATCATTTGTCCTCAAAGAAACTACTTCAAAACATTGCAGTTCTTCAACTGGTCCAAAGGAAGACTTGCTGACAATTGGTAAAAGAGACACAATGAACCAGTTGTCAGACATGCTTGCTGAGTGCCAATTTTTAAAATAAAATCCTTTGAACAACCAGAGGATTTTTGTTTTTTAAAAAAAGATGCTGATTCAAAATGAATAACTTCAGTTTGCTGTGTTTTTGGCTCTTGTATGGATCATCATTACTATTTTTACTTTCTATTTTCTGCAGAAATTTCAGTTAACCTTTTGTTCCATCTGTACCCCGCCTTCTGAGACAGCACCACCTCCTTTTCTTTATTCCTTTCAAAAGCACTGAAATTTGCAAAATGTGCCATTTCCCTCCCTCACTCTGTGGAGGAGTAGCAGAGCTAGCTTTTCAAGCATGAAGATTCCTAATAATCAAAGGAACTTCAGGACAGAAAATGAGTAGGCAGAGCAAATAACACCCAAAGCCAAAGCAGGTGTGGTTAGAGTGGCAATGAAAATCCCCCTGCCCCAAAATATATTCCCCAGAAACCTGTCATAGCAACTAGAGTTTCTCAAGGTGACTTGCTGCAGACTTTAAGCCCCCAATAAAAACTAAAGATATCTTCATGAAAATATTACTCACTAAATCACTACCAACCATAAATGTCTCTTATCTGATTACCACTGGCCCCAATCTCATGATTTCTCAACAAAAGTTAGTGCCATAAGAAGTCCAGTTCCAAATCTTTTTCTGTATAGGGACTTCTGGTAAAATCAAGAGGTGCCAAGTCCTCACATGACTATTCACAGTGTAATTTAGTAGGTTTCATAATTTTCAAAATTTTGTAATTGAGAAAAGTAGATAAAAATTTATTCTGACTCCACAAGTGCCTGAAAATGAATATATTCTCTTTTTCACAATAGCACTGTCATACACTTACAAGCAAAATATACCTGTACATATAGCTGTATGTGTGTTTACAGAATGTGTACTTATTCATCCTAAGCAAATATTAAAAGTAAATAAATATTCATGTTTTGTCTGACACAATCATGGCTCTTCAATAAGGTATGAAGAAAAAGCAATGCTTGCTTGGCTAAGGCAGGTAGGGCAGTGCCACAGGGACATGTCTTTGTCAGGGGCTGTTAGAAAGTGGCACTTGGGTACCAAACACAGGTGGATGATTTGGTTGTATTTTAACTACAAAACCGAATCAGTCATCAAGAATTCTACCTTACCAGCTCATCTGCGATGGAGAAGCTCCCACATGGATAGAGAAAGATGTAGAAGATGGTGGAAATCTGTACTGCAGAATAAGTGATATGGTCTGGGGGAAGTCTTGGAGGTCACCATCTGATCAGCAAATTAGAACTCTGAAGTCAAAGTAATCCACTGCCCTGTGTTCTGTAATTAGCAATTGCCAAGGTAGGACTTGTTCCCAGGGCCCTCTTTCCATGAAACTCTTGTCTTTATCTAGATGTGGGTATCTTAGTTTGAGCAGCTATAACACAATATACATAGACTCGGTGGTTTAAATGACAAGCATATTTCTCGTATTTCTAGAGGCTGAGAGATTCACAATGAAGGTGCCAGCAGATCAGGTATTTGATGAGAAACAGAATCCTAGTTCAGAGACAGCTGTCTTCCTACTGTAGCCTCATATGGCAAAGAACTAAGAAACACTCCGTGTCTCCTCTCATAAGGGCTCTAATCCCGCCAAAAGAGATTCATCTTTATACCACTCAGAAGCCCCATCTTCATGACGAGCATATTAGGGATAACAGCTAACTTGCAAAGACACAAACATTTAGTTCACACATCTAAGTCAGAAAACATTCTTAAATGCAACAATTGCATATTTGTGGTATTAATATGCACTAAATAATTTTTTTTGTCTAAAACAATTCTGCACTGTGTTTTTATGAAATCTTGGACCGTACATAAAAATAGAAGTAGGTACCAGAAAGCTTACACACCAGTATCACTTCCGCCATGGAATGTATGACTTTTAGGATAGTGTAACTCCTGACTCTAATTTTATTATGAAAACTATAAAGGTTAATTTTTTTCTCTGAAATCTCTTCTATCTTATTATTCTTAAGAAGCAAAAATTCTTTAAAAATGCAAAGTACAACCTCATTATTTATCTGCATAGTGATCATTTCCTCTTTTTAAATAGCTTCAAAAGAGATTCATCTACATGACTTTCTCTCAAGAGGCAAATGGATATAGATTGTATAGCTAATCAAATTTCTATTATTTAATTTTTTTCAAAGGTACTAACTCCCGATTCTCCCTAGTAACCAAGAAATGATGGTTATAATAAAAATGTAAAAGCATGGCATTAGAGAATAACAACATCACAGATGTTTTGCTTTTGGATAACTTTGATAATAGCAACTAATAACTGATGAGGTGCTGGCCCAACACCCCACAGTGACAGGTTTTTCCCTTTTAACAGGGAAATAGTGATCACAGTCAGTTGATTTTATCATGCTTAGTATTAAGGCCACATGACATGTAATGTTTTTCTCTTGATAAGCAAAGTAACTGTTCATCAACTTTCAAAGGGTACTGTAGAGCTGAGGGCAAAAAGCACATATTTGAGGCATCGATGTCCTAGACTGTCATATATTTACTCTTCTAGATATCTATTTACTTTCCTTCTATCATGCAAGTGTAACCTACTTGAGTAGAAGGATAAAGGGCATATGAAACTATAATTATCTCTCCCTGAATTCCTTTCAACAGGAAAGAGAAATCAACTAACCTATCACCCTTTCATTCCTACTTAAAAGTGTAACCAACTGGTGAAAAAAAAAATGATGCATTACTAAAGAAATACTTTTTCAATCAATTACCTAATATTTTTAATACTTTGCCTCCAGAAAATGGGTTTTCTAACTTGATCAGGTATAGGAGTACCTAGAGAACTAGTAATACACTATTATTGTGTATAACTGTGAGGATATTTCCATAGTATACTTGTGCATGAGTCTGAATGGATTTAGTGGGAAGGATCTACCATTAATATAAGCACATACCAACCAATGTGCAGGGACCCAGATGAAACAAACAAAATGAATTGATCACTCTCTTATCACTCACACCCCTCCCTCCCTCTTGGAGCAGGGGTACTGTCTTCTCCAGCTCCCACCAGAACTCTATTTCTTCAGCCTTTGGATTCCTGGATTTAACACCAATGGTCCTAGACTTCCAGGTCTTTGATGTTGCTCTTCTCTGAGCCAAGCTTCTGGTATCCCAGAGCCTCTAGCTTTCAGATCTATCATGGGGCTCTCAGCACCCATAATTTCTAAATCTAATTCTAAATCCCCTCTTCTCCCTTTTCTTTTCTGTCTTCTCCTACTGGCTCCATCTCTCTAGAGGACCTTGATTAATATATATAGTGTTATATAAATAAAGCTTAATAGAAGCTAAACACTAAACTGAAAATCATGTCCAAGATTGTTTGGATTATACTAATGTAAATGTCCATTCTGTTTGTTTAGTCTCTGAACATTTCTTCGATGTATAAAATTCTTTGAAAATTGTCCTGTGTAAATCTAAAACTTTTTAAATTAATCACTGCAAAGTTCACTGTTTTCCTAAGGCATATTAAACCTCAGTAAACATATTTAGCTACATGAGAACATAAAAGAAAGTGATGACATCTGTGAATGTGACCTCTAATGTCCTCTTTCTTTCTCTTTCTTTCTTTTCTTTCTTTCTTTCTCTTGCTTTCTTCAGGGAGGGACTCTGAGGGTGATACAGAGTGACACACGACTTGTCTTTTGAATGCAGAGAAAAGTCCTAGACTGTAAGAGTAAGATAAACCATTGGAAAGAATATTAAAGAGTAAAATATGATTGTCAGAGCTATCTGGAAATTGAATTCAAATCATTAGTTCAATAGGAACTCTGATGTTGGTTTTGTTTACTGGAAATTTAAGTGATTACATTGTTGTAACAAAAGTAAAAAGTAATTTCTTTTACATATAGACTTCTGGGCAATTCAAGAGACAAGTACCAAGACTTGTTTACTCTGATGTATTTTGTGTGCTTATTATTCCAAAGAAGAAAACAGATTGTGTACTAAACTGTGATCTTTTTCTTTTTTTTTTTGTCCTTTAAACCTGCAGAATGTTTTCAGATTGCCTGAATTAGTTACAAACTTGTATTTGCAATTAATAAAAACAAACTATGGTTTCATGGGTGGAATTCGTTTGAAAAAAAACATGTTTCACAAAATCTATTGGAATCCAAAGAGACAGGTTTAGATGTGGACTGAAGCTAACT
>RJWT010025447.1:5741-16228 GCA_004365215.1 Cuniculus paca | reverse complement strand
TTTTCTTCAAAAAAGCTGTTCATATCTTCTCATATATTGCAATCAAATAGTAGAAAACAGACTTAAACCAATCAAATCAAAGAATAAAAGCATTATTGGACTTCATAACCTGAAGATAAGAAATCAGCTATGGCTACCATAATGTTTTAGTGAGATTTGAGAAGCTGTCATGTTGGCTTAAAAAGATCAATCTGAAAACAGAAGAGTTCTTTGAAAGGAAAGCCATGACTTCAAAATTAAAGCCCTCAGAGGCCTTGCATAGCAGATGGGAACTTCAGAAAAACAATCTGGGATTAATTAGAAGACTAACTTGAGAAATTCTCCTTTGAATTAAAAGAGAATTATTAAAAGAAGGAACAGAATTGCTAAGGGAGTAGGAAAAGAACTTTAACTGAAATACAGTAAAAATAAATAGAGGGCCAGATCAAGCGAATCTACTCCCATTTATTAGAAATCCTGAAAAGGACTTTATGGAAGTAAAGTTAAAGTTACAGTAAAAGAAATACTAGAAGAAAATGTCCCTGAATTGGGAAAAATGAAAACATCTTCAAGTAAAAATAGTAATGTTTGGCAAGAGACATTGAAGGAAGTTCTAAATTTAAGAAATTATCCTAAAAGTAACAGAAAAACCAACAACAGGATCAAATTATTGTATGACTTATTTTCAAATAGTGCTCAACTGTAGTGGCAAATATTCTGAGAAAAATAAAGGTGACTGTACTTTTTTCTATTTAAAAAAACTGTAAAAATAATAACAGCTTTTGTTGCTACATACCAATCACTGTTCAAAGTATATTTGTTGAATTATTTCATTCAACACTCAGAACAAACCTATAATGTAGGTAGGTATTATCATCCTTTCTACAAATGAGGAAAATGAGGCATAGAGAGGTTGAGTAACTTACCTGAGGTCACACAGTGTATCTAGGTAGTGTAGAAGAAATAGAGTATGAGTTCAGTTTATGTCCTTGGCCCTCATACTATACTACCTGCTAAAATAAGGTGAGAAACCTTAATCAATCTCATGGTAGGGGAATCAGACTTTAATCAAACACTCCCATATTTACACATAAAACTGCAACTGCATTAGTGGCATGACGAGGTGCTGTGAGATTTATGTGCTCGTGTGTCCAGTCTGTCATTTCACAGATGAATGGTCTACAGCTACTGTTCATAAAATGCTTTCTTTTCACCAGATACTGAATATTACCCAAAGGGGAAAACTAGGGGGAAGGACCTGTCCTAGCTGATAATTTTTCACTTTTGTGAAACACTTAGAAACTCCAATTTGGAAGGGGCTGTGTCATGGAGAGGGGGAATGAGTCATCTTAAACAAACTAGTGTCTGCTTATAGACTACTTTAGCTCACTTCTTCCTGCAAGACCCCACAGATACCTTGACCCCAGATAGCCTCAGACTTCAAATTTGATACTGTTCTTGAAAGTCTTGAGACAAAACAATCGTGAAGACTGGGATGGTTCACATTAAGATGGGTCTCCCTCAGTGCCTGACTCCTTTATTTATTCATTCTATTATTCACTTGCTAATCTGTCCACAGGTGTTCATTCATTCACTCCTCTACTTCTTTCTTCACTCATTCATTGATTTGGTAAGCAGGTTCTAGGCCCTTGCTAACTGGACAGGGAAATGGTATTCACTTCTGGGAGGTCCTGCAGAGTATTTACTCAGACTCAAGATGCTAACTGTGGAGAAAGCTGAAGATTTTCCAACAGTGTGGGGTCTGTAGTTGGGGGCTGCTCCTAACATCTGACTGGAGGAACAGGACTGTGAACCAAGGCAAAGTCTGTATACCTGTATACAGACTTTGTATACCTAATTCCTTTAGTACTGCCATTCTGCAACAAATAGGCAATACTTTAGAGAAATGTGGCTCTAAAGACATATGGTAAGTAAAAATGTGCTTTTCCACTCAGTTCACATTTCATAGGAAGGTTCAGGCTCAGGCCATGCTTTCCCAGGCCACTGTCAGGAAATAAAGTGTCAGTCTCACCTTAGTACCTGTGAGCACATAAAGAACAAGGACATAGGACTCAGTTTGAAGTCACTCACACTATAATCAAATTTATAGTTATTGTACCTAAGCCAGCCATAACTGGGGACTATGGGAAGGGCTGGGACTAAGAGAATGTCCTGTGGCGTCTAATGTAGGGAAAGGAGGTAGGGAAGGCAGCCCACCGTTGAACGCTAGACAAAGGCATATTTAAGTGTTTGTACCAGGGCCTCGGGTGGAAGATCTGAAGATGGAGAGTAAAGCAGCAGGAGTTAACGGAGCTGAAATCAGGGATTTTTCTGGAACCAGGCATGGGGGCTGCCTCTGGGTTGCCTGAGGTAGCACCTTCTCCAGGTGCACCATTTATGGCTCTCCTGCCTGGTCCCTCACTGCCCCCTGGGTGTCTCCCGAGGCAGGAATCCCCAGGTCCATAGAAGTAGCACCTGGCACAAATAGGTATGAAGGGCTCAGTCCATGAGTCTACTCCTTCATTTCTCATTGTGCTACGTTGTTCTCCCCCTCTCTTTTCCTTCCCCTTTTTCTTGAGTTCCTTCTTTTCCCTCCTGTTGAACTGTCCATTCCTTCCATCTCTGTTCATTTCACATCCTTGCAGTGAGTACTAAGCAGTGCCTTTTCCTGCAGTTTGTATATAGATGTCCCCCAAGATTCTCATGCACACATAGGTGGACTTTTGGAACAGGATGGGACCTTGGGGCACAATAGCTGACTTGCTGTTAGGAGATGGGGTGGGACCTGGAAAGGAGGGCAATCCTCTCTTCTGTTTCTCAACTTGATGTGAGCAGCTTTTCTCCCCATCGGGAGAGAGGGGAGGACAGGGAGATGCATGAAGAGGAACTAACATTGACACTGGCTTTGACCAATGACTGAGAGTTCACAGGTAAATCAGAGAGAAGGGCCTTCTGGGAGAGCAGCATGTGGCAGAGCTCGGAAACACAAAGAGAACAAGGGCCCGGTGTTCCTGGATCTGGACGGGTTGCATTTGGTGGGCAGGAACTGGACATGGAGGCTGACATCGAGGGCCATGCTTGGTTGTGAGGAGAGGGAAGCTTATTCTGTGCTCTGAGCAAAAGCATTCTGCAGGAACTCAGGCTCCCTGGCTGGAAAGAGCCTGGGGACAATCACAATCCATACCTCATTGCTCAGTCAGATGGCATCGCTGAGTTCTGAACAGACAGGAGTGGGAGGCCAGCACTAGGTCACCTGAAGCTCCCTGCTCGGCCCCTGCCCCACTTTGTCCTGCCTGGGGACTGTCAGCCAGGGCGAAGGAAGGAGACAAAGGGAGCTAACAGAGAGCTAAGTCAGCAGTCCAGACTTCACTGGGCCTGTAGTCTTGTCCTTTGGCTATAAGCATGGGTCAGGCAAATCTTCTGGGCTGACTTCAGTACATCTTTTTCCCCCAGTGCTGGAGATTGAACCTAGAGGCTCCTGCATGCTAGGCATGCGTTCTACTGCTGAGCCCAAATCTTTTACTTTTTCTTTTCTTTTTTTTTAATTTTAAGAAGGGTCTCACTAAGTTGCCCAGGCTGGCCTTGAACTCATAAGTGTTCTGCCTCAGCCTCTGGAGTAGCTGAGATCATGTACAGCATCGTGCCTGGGTTGCTTTTCTGAAAAAGTGGTACCAGTTCCACGGGCAGTCTTGCAGTCCTGTGCAGGAAGCTCTGGGCAGCTCCCCCAGGCCCCATGGGACAATGCTGTTTTCTTGGTAAGGCAGTCATAACAGCTTGGAGCCAGTCTGACCAGGCTGCAGCAGCTCTGGCTCCTTCTTGGGCAAGGCCAACACAGAGCTCCACAATGAGAAAGAGAAGGCCTTCCACTCTTGGGAGCCTGTTATCTTCCATGTAATGGTGCTGGGCCTTTCCTGCTCTCCTTCCATGGGGGTCAAGACAGACAGTCCCTCCATGATGTCCCCATACAGGTACCACTCTCACCTTGCCACATGGCCAACTGAAAATCCCTGCTTAGCCTTGGGGCCTAGAGCCAGATGCCTCTCGACTCAGGGCTGTAGCTGTTCTGGAACTTGGCACTGTTGCCAGTATTCCTCAAAGTCGTAATTACCGCCACTTAGCCTGGGTTAGTGATCTGGAGCAGGGAGCAGGCCAGCACACAACCTCCTGCTGCCAGCAGACCAACTACGGGCAAAGCTATCGTGGTTCATAATAACAATGATGATAATAGCTATCATTTATTGGACACTTGCTGTGGCGCAGGGTAGGTGTTTTACATGCTGAACAAGGCCTGCTCCTGCTCCTCCCCCCTCCTCCTTCTCTCCCACTTGGGGCTGGTTCCTAACCATTGATTTGTATGGAGGCTTCTGTTTCAGAACAGGGAAAGGGGAAGGTGTTCCGGAAAGAGATTGAATGGCATGATAGCATTCCTTGCCCTCTGGTCCTTAAATGAGTGTGTCTTTAGGGTCAGGGGGACAGAGCTAGGAATGGACAGAATTGTTTTCCTTGGATATCTGTTAAGATTCTGGGCAGAAATGGTTAGAAATCCAGAAAACTCTGCCAGTCCTGATGCAGAGCAAAGCTGCTTTAGAGGAGAGCTCTGTTTCTGCCTCTGCCTGGACCCCATCTCAGTGGCTTTGGGAACATCCAGGGACAGCCTTTTTGACACAGACCAAGTCCTTCTCATGATGGACAAATCAGGATGCATTTTCTGGAGCAGGTGCTGAGGAGTTTAGGGCACAAGGTGTCATCAGGGATCACCAGCTGTGAAGGACAGGGAGCATCGGTGGGCTTGGCAAAGGATGCTGGACCATGACGTGAGACTGATGAAGCCTTGGGCAGACTCTGGGGAACTCTGAAGTGACCTGGTCCCATAGAATGTCCATGTACAGCAGAAATGGTCAGGCCCTCACCTCGCTGTACTCCTGGTCATGCAGGCTGGCTCAGGAAGGGTCACCAGGGATGAAGTTTTCAAGACAGATCCTCAAGTGTTGGCAGCTGAGGGCAGCAGCTGCTGCTGCATTTCTTAATACCAAATGGTGAGGCCGCCCATCTGGTTTTGTGGGAGTATGTGATGTTCTCTTTGGCAACTCCTAGAAGAAACTTTGGGGAGACTATTTCCATCAGTTGATCCAGTAAGGCATGGAGCCACCATAATTTGATCATTAGATATCAGTGTGGCCTTATTTTCTAGACAAAGCCTGGTGCGATTACACATTCAAGATCTATTAGTTGTACTCAGTAATCCCACTATATAGATAAGGAGACTGGGTTTCAGAGGGTCAAGTAGCTAAGGAGTTGAAAGTCTCAGAGGACTTGAACCCGGTCTGAGTGAGTCTGAAGCCCATGCAGGCCCCCATATTCTGCTGTCTCATCATGGGTGCAGCAAGCCGGGACCTCAGGCAAAGTGCCCTTGGTGGATCCTCACTGGAAATAGTTCAGCTTCCAAAACTGGAGAGCATTTCCTGGGATTGCCTTAGCATAGTGCCGCAAATGGGGTGGCTTAAGATAACAGAAGTTTAGTGCCTTTCAGTTCAGGAGGCCAGCGGTCCAAAGTTGAGTTGCTGGCAGGGCTTGTTCCCTCAAAGCTCCCAGGACCAATCTCTTCTATAACTTTTTCTTGGCTCCTGTTGCTGACGGTAATCTCTGCTTGTAGCTGCACACCTCCAATCTTCACCTTCATCATGACCTGCACCTTTTCCTATGTGTCTTCATCTATAAACTTATATGGATACCAGTGCAATTGCATGAAGGACTCATTTTACACCAGTTTGACTACATATTTACTGATTATATTTGCAATCACACTGTTTGCAAATACAGTCACATCTTTTGTGGGGGACATTATTCAACCTGGAAGAAGGACTTGTAAAACCCTACTTCCTATTCATCCTCTCTAAATCTACCAGTTACTTCTTCCTCTACCTTTGATTCAAGGGGTCAGGATGCAAAACTGAACTTAGGGGCTTGGTTTAAGTGTATAAAACTTTCAGACCCTACACTGCTGGACAACATAATTTTCTCTCAAAATAAGTGTGTCTGTGGCCTCCTAAGCCATCAGAATGTCTCACCAGGAAAACTGTGAATCCCCAGACAACGTACAGAGTAGTATCAAGCACTACCTGTGCCAAGCACTAAGTAGAGTTTGAGGGTTCAAAGGCATGCTAGGAGAAATACTAACCATGGGAAGTGTAGTGCAGTGGTTTGCTAAGGTAAGGCGTGGAAGGTGAGAGTCAGAATTGGCAGGATTGTGGTCATAGGTGACTTGGGAAAGCAGTTCTTGGAGTGGAGGGGGGAAGTCAGAAGTTGTTTGGAGTGGGTTCCAGGATCTATTGGGCTGAAGAAGTGAAGGCAGTGAGTTCAGACAATTCTTCAGAAGAGTTTTGCTCCAACTAAACTGATTTAGACCATAGCTGACAGTTAGGAAGGGGATTGTGGAATGAAGTGAGACATTTTCTTAGAGGGGAGGCTTGAGCATATCCATGTGCCCATGGGCAGAGCTGGGCATGAGGCCTATGTGAGGGTGGAGGAAGCTAAGTAGAGGCTGGTGGACTTACCTACCTCTGAACTTCTCTAATTCATGCCATTAGGTTCAGTAAGGAGATCCCATTCCCTCTCCCCTCCCTGATGCAAGTATGACCTCATCTCCTTGGCAGGGACACATGGAGGGGTGATGGGGTTGCTAGTCACATTTTTGGTCCCAGACTAGCAGCTGCATTCCATACACTGACACCCTTCCCCTTCTTGGCTGAGCCTGGCACTCATGGCAGAATTTCTGTGGTTTTGTCCTGAACCTCCTCTGCAATTCTGTCAACTCCAAGGCCCTCAATCAATGTTTGCTGAACGGTGAATGAATGGACAGATCCCAAGGACAGGGCTACTGTGGAGCTCCAGGGCATTTATCTTGCGTCATGGAAATGCAAGAAAAATTGGCCCATCTGTTTCTGTATTAGATCAGGATAGCAAAAAGCCACAGAATTTAACTGTAGCCAACTCAATCATGTGTGACAACCCAGCAGTGATACAAGATGCATTTGTGTAAACCACTATGTGTGTGTGTGGGTGTGTGTGTGGAAGAGTCAGATGTGATTGGGTATAGAATTACATGTGTGTAACGGGTGTGAATGTGAGTGGGTGCATTGCATGAATGTGCATGCTTGTGTTTGTGTAATTGCCTATCTGTGTGCATCTAAGTGAGCAGATATTTTCAGGAGAGAGAGAGGAAGAGGGCGAGGGCAAGGACAAGGGAGAGGGGGAGAAAGAGAGAGAGGAAAAGAGAGAGGAAGAATCCATGAGTCTATGTGCACACACACTGCCATACAGGCTCCAAGGAGCAGGTGCACTGCACAGTACCATCTGCTTGTGTCCATACACATTCGTTATGAACCCCATGAAAGACTTTCTTTTCCATGAAGCTCTCAGTGTCCAGATGTATATCTGAGAGCAACTCTACCCCACTCATTCAGCCTAATCTAGGCTCAGATCCTGGAATTATTGAATATTGAAAAAGATTGGCAACCATGACTACACCAAACAGCTACTGATAACACCAGGCTCACCACTCACTCATTTGGGCACTGCTTCGTCTACCATCACCTTCCAGAACTTTCTGTGATGATGATGATGTTCTGTGCGGGACATGTTACTGTCCATATGTTGAACACTTGAAATGTGGTTTGTGTGATGGAAGAACCTAATTGCTAATTTTATTTATTTTTAGTTAGTTAACATTTACATTTGCATAGCCTCATGTGGCTAGTAGTTTGATGTTGCACAGACCTGCAGCCAGTGCTCCCTGCCTCTCTTTCCCTATTGTGTCCCCTAAGCTCAGCCCAGGGCTGACGCTAGAGATTGTTGGGTAAACAGCTGGCTGAAGGCACGTGGCCAGGGTGGATCTTTGGGGATTCACACTAATGACTAGAATAATGGAGACTGATATAATAAATGAATAAATAAATGTTGTTTGTAGATAAATGAATGCTTCTGAAATGTTGGATAAATATCTTCCCTAAAGAGTTACATAATATCTTTATAGAGGAATTTATCTTAAGAGCTGATTAAGAATGCCATTTCTTTCTCTTTCTCTCTCTCTCTCTCTCTCCCTCCCTCCCTCTCTCTCTCCATCAGCAAACATGAATCTCACATCTGCACAAAGCATTCATTTCTCCCCGGTGGACATTCAGTTGCTGATTATAATGAAGTTGCTGTCACCCCTGAAGCAGCTCCTTGTTTGTTCAATTCCCTGGTATTTCCAGAGACCCTCCAACTCTTAAAGGTGCATCTCTCGATTAGAAGGGGCCCAAGTAGTTCCTTGATCCAGAAGCATCCAGGATCCTCCTGACTTGGTAGCCCATCATCCTGCTGATGGAGATGGGAAAAGTATCCATCGGAGTTCCTCCATGTCTCCCATTATTGGCTGCCATTTCTCTGCAGATCCACCACCCACTTTTGCAGTCTGTGTGACTCAGCCCATGTATGTGACCTTGTGTGAATCACCTCTGTGGACAATCCAAGCCTCGGTTATTTGGCCTGTGAAGTGGAAGATAGTACCCATTGTATCCACCTCACGGGGTTGCGAACTAATGCTCCCCAAGTACTTTTGAGGTTCCCCAGCATATAGTGTACTCTAAATAGATGTTAATTATTAATACTAATATTTTCATTTTAATCATTTTTTTCATCTTGCTAGAATCTGATAACTGACCAGTCAGCTGAGGTGAAATTTTTATTTTGATGACTATCCTTTCTTATTTTGCACTTTAATTTTGAAATTATAAAGTCAATACTCATGGTAGTTTATAATTTCCTTAAGCCACCATACTTTTCTAGGAAAGTAAGTCTATAAACTGATAGTTTTTGTGTATTTTAAAACCATGGACTCCTTTAATGGAAGCTCAGAATGTAAAGTTGATATAAATGGGTTTGTAGGTGATGGAAAAGTGGAGGTTAATGACCCTCCCTACTCAGGCTGCTCTTCCAGGGACTCCCGGGAAGCCCTAGGATTCCAGCATCCTTTAAAATCAAGAAAATTAGGCTTGAAGAAATGTTATTCACATCCCCAGTCCCTCTCCACATTGGGATGAAGTGACACATATCATTTCATTATTTAGCTACTCAAAATGTGCTAATTGAAGATACTGGCTGACTACATTTTTATGCTTTTTTATCAATCTGAAGTCTTTGTCCATTGTGATGGGGCCTCTCTTTCCTTTCTCCATTGCACTACAAAGCCAGGCACATAGTAGCCATTCAATACATATTTGCAGAATGACTGATTTTGTTAGGAAAGAGTAGGAGATTTGGAGTCAGAAAATCTGGGATTAAATCTTGGTAAACAATGTGACTCTCGGCAAGCCCACTTAAACTCTATGAGCCTTAGGTTCCTCATCTGTAAAGTAGGAATGTGTGTCTCACAACACTGGTGTGAAGGGTGAATGAGGCAAGTTCTAAAGATCTGTACAAACTGTAAAGCGGTGTGCGTGAGAGCACTGATGTTATGATATGTGAACAGATAACTCTGGCCTAGGGAGTCTCATGGACTCCCTTCTAGGGCTGAACAACAGGGATGGTTTCATTTGCAGAAAATGTTTGCTAATTATTGCCTGGTTTGAATAATTATCCAGGGATCCTGGAAGCAGTCCTTTCCACGGATCAAACTGTGACATCTGCAGCCGACCTTTAAGTCATCTGAGTGGGGGTAATTACAAAGGGCTGGTTTTCTCTAAATATAACTGTTCCCCAGCTAAAGGTCAATGCAAGGGAACACAGTTTGATAATTGCAAGCGATTTGATGATGAATTGGGGCAAACATTCCCAGGGGTGCAGTCAACAGTTTCCTGTTACACAGACCAGGGTGTGAACAGCCTGAGGGGAAGGACCTGCATTTCTGACCCCTGATGGGGAACATAAAAATTCTCACTTTACCAATAATCCAGAAATAAAATGGTAATGCTTGTGGGAAGGTGCTATGGTTTGAGTCTGTCTCCCCAAGGTTCTTGTGCTGGAAGCTTAGTCCTCAGTTGTGGAAATGATGAGAGGTGGTGGAATCTTTAAGAGGTAAGGACTAGTGGGAGGTAATTAAGGCATTGACCATATTACCCTCAGAACGAATTTGTGCTGGTCTCAGGGAGTGAGTTAGTTCCTGTGAGAATGGGTCATTACCGAAGGAGAAAGTCCACCCCAGGTGTTTGGCCTTTTCTGCATGTGGCCACTTCCGTTCTCATTTCTCCACCATGTCATGACATAGCCAAGGGGCCCTGGTAGAGGTCAAACAGACAGAGCTGCCTAATCTTTGACTTGCAGCCTTAAAAAGTATAAGTGAAATAAATTTCTTTTCTTTATAAAACACCCAACCTTATGTATTTTGTTGTAGCAACAGAAAATTAACTAATACTGAAGATAATTGTGGTGAAAACCTTTGTAGGTGGTGGGATTAGATACTCTGCCTCAGGGTTCTATATGTATGTATTCCAGTGCTCTGTTAGATACTCTGCCCCTGGGTTTTATATGTA
>RJWT010025446.1:0-16153 GCA_004365215.1 Cuniculus paca | reverse complement strand
TCCACAATTACATCTTTGATATGACTTTCTCTGTATACTTATACCCAGTTTATATTTATTCCTCAGAAGCCCTTTAGACTTTTTAATTCTTCCAGTCCCTTCTGTAAAAGCCAAACCACTTCCTTTGAGCTCTGTCACTGGCTAAAGGTTTAGTTGTGAGAGCCTTATGAATGAATGGAGAAATTATGTTCAAAACCCAGATGAAGTCTTTAGGGAAACTAGGAGAAAAAGCAGAGAAGGTAGGCAAAAGAGTAAGTGTCCATATTACTGCTATGATAAGAAAAAGGCAATAATATCTTAGAATATTTACTGATGTCTTCTATGTTGGTTTCAGAATGGACTTTCATATCCACCTGAAAATGGATACATTTCCTCGACATTTCTTTTTTTATTTTATTAAAAATCTTAAGTTATCTGTATACTCATTAGCCATCATGTGATTTCTACTTGCAAGGAAAGTTTTTGACCTTGCAAGAATTAGAACTTTATAATCTGAGTTTATTTTGTCCTCTAGCAGGGAAAAGAACACATTACCACGACAGACCTCTTGAGTCTCATTTTGAAACTAATGCATTCCAAAACGCATTCAATTTCTAACAAAGAGCAAAGGATAAACAATTAAGCATTACATGTAACAGAACTCTTACCCACCTGCCAACAATTAAACCCAGTAATTAAAAATTGTAGGAGAATGCACATAAGCATATCCTCAGCAACAGTCATGCCACGGTCAAAGAGGGAGAAAAATCTTTCCTAATAAGTTCTTTTCCGATTTCCCAGGTTACTTTCCTTGACATTAAACAGACACAAGGCTCTGTCAACTGTGTTTCACTTTCTTATAAAAGAAGGAAATCCCATTCTGTGCCCCCTGGGAGGACTATTATATACAGATGAATGTATTTTGTTATTTAGTTTAATAAATGTAGTGTTCAGAACAGATGTTAAAGCTTGAAATTGTCCAGAGAAAGGAACAGCTCAGGTGGCAATAACGCAGGCTTCCTGCCTGCTGTGCTTTTTTCTTTGTTTTTGGAAGCGCTACTTTCACAGGTGAAAAGGTATTATAGTATTTATAACCACTCAAGTCCTCACCACTAGGCTGAAGCTGACAAACGGGGTGCTAATTAGTACCAGGAGTGGTGGCGGTGTTGGTGGTTTTATGACACAGGCATCTGGCCAGTAAATTGGACTAAGAGAAACAATCCAGTTACAGAAGCACTGAAAACCCAGCAATACGCCAAGTAAGAGCAAACGTGAGGACCAGTTTAAATGATGGATCTCCTCGTATACCATCCTATTTCACCTTTCCATGGCTATGCTCTTCTGAGGACTTTCTAATGCACAAGACATTTACATCACCATGATCCAAATAGAGTTTCATTAAAGTACACCTGTATGCTTCAGATAGAGGCAATATACTATTTGGTCAAGGCGAATCTCTCTCCTCTGAGAATGATCATTTATAAACCGAACTTTAATGTAAATAGTACATTGTTCTGCAGTTGAGAAGCAGTAAAACATTAATTCTAATCATAACAATTATTTTTTAATTTTTATAAATAATATTCATTTTAAATGCATCATTGCATACATTTGAAAATTGTCAGCAAAACTGTAATTTATCAATATTCCTAGGGTATTTACTGTATCTTCAGTGATTTTAGATTTATAAGCAGTATGTTAAAGAGAAAAGCATTATATAATAAGGAAAATCAGTTTGTTACTAGGAAAGTTGCATTTAAATTCCAGGATCATGATTAAGAACAAGAACCTTTAACTTCAGTGGACTGGAGGTCAAACACACCACTCACTGTGCCATTTATTGTATGGTTTTCGGCAAGATCATTCCTCTAAGTCTCAGTTTGCACATTCACAATGGAGTATCTACTTTCCAGGGTTGTTGTAAAGATAAAATTAGATAATACATAAACCAGTCAGCAGAATTCTCAATGTACTATGATCACCTAATAAACGGTCAACATTATTTAAACTATTAGCTGTAGCAAGAAAGATATATTTCTTTCTCTATTTGTTTAAATCATTCGAGTGTCAAGTTTCAAGTTTATCCCTGTATATTTGAAGATTATATGTGACATTTAATAGGATAAAACATGCAAAAAATCACTTAAAATTATTAAAAACTATATAGTTTTTGCAGCTAGAGAATGTGTATCTTATTTTGTTTTGAAAAATGTATTTCTAAGAACAAGGCATCCAAAAACAATTTTAATTTTTATAGTTATTCACATCACATTCATCATATTCTACACCATCACATTTCACACAAGGGTAATATATTTGCAACCTAACACCAGAAAAAAACAAGCACGAAATGACTAATTGGATCATGAGGAGTGGGATAGTGATAGTTTTAAAGACTTTGTACAGCCCATGAAGATATATTGATTAACATTTCAAATTCATTGCTTAAAACTACAACACAGAGATGTTATCATGTGAGGTAGCCAAAGGAACAGAATGAAGGACTCAGTTATCAGTGAGTATGTTTCTTCATGCTCTAAAAAGTACTAGGTAATCACAGTAAGTATATATTTTAAAAATTATAAAAAAGCATGCCACTCATTTCCAGCTCTTCAAAGGCAATAAGGTCATAGGTGAAAGAAAAACAGTTACTACTGAGGAATTTAAATAAATGAGCTCTCATTGTATGGACACTGGACACAGACACAAAATTATGAGCAAAATACACCTGATAACTAGGTGTAGAGTTGTAGGCCAAACTCGGTAACTATCCCAAGAAATTTTCTATGTGGGATAATGTCATAAGATCATTTTATTATTATGAGATTCTAAACATTGAGATTAACAAATGACCTATGCAAGATTCTTTAATTTGTAGAATAGACTTGAAACAGAAAATGAAATTAGGTCAGAAATGTAATCATATGCAGTTTTATTTTTGATTCACATGCAACCAAGTCTACAAAATAGTTTGCAAGGAAAGGAACTAAAACTGTTCATCAGTTTGTCAAAAAGTACAACTGACTTTCATTTCAGATTTGACTTAATAGATGTTCTCTAAACACAGAACTTTTCCCAGAAATTTCTCTCACTCGCACTAGAGTAACATAGAAATCCCCTGTTTTCTTGTTTCCTTTAACATGGGCTTTGAAGTTTTGTCCAAAATGTCTCCATGGCAAAGCTTGTTGAGTGTTCGCTGGATATTATATCAATATCCAGTGTAAGTTTTTACAAAAAATAAAGGAAATTACAAAGTGACTTCTGCTATTGTCTTCAACCAAAGCTTCAGCTAGGTGATGATTCTCAAACACAACTGTGCATTAAAATTACAGAGATTTTTAAGCATGTGTATCTGTTTCCCACCTCTAGATATTCCAACTTGTTAAATCTGGGACAAGCCCTTGGCATCTGAATCTTTTAACTCCCCACAGATGATTCTGATGCACATCCACGTCTAAGAATCTGTACAAAACAAACCAATGGAAAGAAATTTTAAAAAATTTCTTCCTTTTTCACTATGCTCCCTGGAAAAACAGCTTGCATAGATAAAACATATAGCCATTTTTGGACAATAATATTCATTTATATGCTGAGGAAATACTAGTTTTAAGCACTGGACTGGCCCAGTCTATGTAAATTGAAGTCAAATTACCTGACAGAATCTCCTGTGAATTGTCATATCTATCATATACTGCCTTCCTAAAGAGCCAGGTGATTCATTACATTCCATAAAACAGAATATTCCAGTGTTATCATTAAACTGTGACAATGTTCATCATAAGAGAGGATAGCATGCAAAATATTTTAATTCAAATAATTAAATTATTTAATTTTCCAGAGACTCGATCCAAGACTTATGGTCTTGAAAAGTACAGGAAATAGTGCCTTGACTAGTTTCTACATTTATTTATTCTGCATTTTAGTACTTTCCATTCCCACCCCAGAACTGGCATATTGCTTTGCTTATCTTTTACAACAAAAACAGTTACAGATGTGAATTATGAAAGAATGTACATAATTTTTGGAATGTATTATTGGGTATACACAGTAAGTGTTGCCACAGTGATTGATAACACAATTGTCTGAAATCTGACTTAATGAAGAACAACACTGAACTGAGGAAACCGAAAGCGAATTCTCAGTGAAACTACAGTGAGCTGGAAAAGTTGACCTGTGACTCTACCACAATTAAGTGTTTTACTGTCATTAACCAACTGACCTTATGAGGGAATAGTGAAATCAATTAAACCATTTGGTCTGATCCTCAGGGAATATGGATAAATTGTTTGAAAACCAAGTACTTGAAAATTAGGTGGTTTATAGCTGATTGGTCTGAGGTTTTATTTACAAAGAAGGGTCTTTTTTAAAATATTATAACGCCCATAAAAAGAGGTCGACAATCTCACGTCATTGCCAGTTATCTATTGAAAAGAAAGAAAAGTGAGTACTATGCCTGTGTTTTGGTCACTTTTCTTCATTGCTGAGACAAACACCTGACACCCAAAGTGAAGCAAGGAAAGGTTTATTTAACTCACAGTTTCTGGAGATTTCAGTCTATAATCAGCTGGCTCCAAGGCAGGGTGGCATGGCACAGGTACAGCACTTCAAGGCAGCAGCCAGAGCAAAAAAGAAAGAAAAGGCAAGCCTCTTCTCTACTCTTAAGTTGTACACAAGCCACACACCCCCCTTCCCAGGGTGGGTGTAACACTCACAAAATGTCTTTGCCTTCCTCTGCACAGGATGAGGATGTTACAAACTGAGGATGTTACAAACTAGGGACCTGGCCCCATGTTGAGTCTCTCAAACTACTAAACTTCTCAAGTTGACACAATGTATTAACCATAAGAGCCTGTCTTTCCTCAGATAATTAGCAACAACAACAACATTACAAACTATACTGAGCACTTATGTATCGCTCGCTGTACTAAAAAATTTACATGCAATTCCTCATTTAATCATCATAGCCACATAGAATATGCATTATATTAATTCCATTTTAGAGATGAGGAAATTGAAACTTAGTCTATTATTATATCCAAGATCCCAAAACTCTTTAGTGGCATGAGGGTAGAATTTAAATACATTTATGCAAAGTAGGCACCTATGACTGTAATTCAAGATGATGAACTAACCACAGAGATGGATCTCAATATCTGAAGGAGGAAAGTGAAAAACACATTAAAGACAGACACAAATAGTACAACAAAAAATTATTATCTTTATAAATTGAAAATGTTATTTCCAAGTGACAAACTGAACTCTCATGGAGGTGGGTGTGGTAGCACATGGTTAGAATCACAGCATTTGGGAGGCTGAGGCAGGAAGATATCAAGTTCATGCCTAGCCTGGGTAATTTGAGGAAACCTTATCTCAAAAATGAATAAATAAATAAATAACCATTATTCTTTTATATTGTAACAGCACAAATATGGACAGGACAGAATTAATTGCATACATCATATTCTTCATATGGTGACTATTTTTTCATACATATCTGTAAAGAACAAGCTAGAAATCAGATTGGATTAAATTATACCATTATTGATGAACATTGCTACCGTTTGTATATAGATGGCCCCCCCAAGCCTCATGTAGTGATGGAAGCAGCTGAATCTAGCATTTATGATTGATTCGTTGTGTAGCACTGGGATTGACAGTGTGAGCTCTGCACACACCCGGGGTGGAGCCGACATACAATGTAAGGTTGAAATGGGGGCAGGTTCTCTCTTTTTGGCATGGTTTGCTCTTGCCGCCTGCAGCCGCCATGAACAGCTGCCCTCTTGCTCTGGCTGCTGCCTTGAAGTGTTGCCCCAGTGCCATGCCACCTGCCTTGGAGCCAGCTGATTATGGACCAAAATCCACAGAAACTGTAAGCTAAATAAACCTCTCCTTCCTTCACTTTGGGCGTCAGGTATTTTGTCCCAGCAATGAGAAAAAAGTAACCAAGACAAATATGGAATGCCCATTCTGGTGGTTTTTAAATATACCTACATATTTTTCTACATTTCTTTCAAAAAAATGGAGACTAATTTTTAAACTCTAAAGAATAAGCTGTACTTAACAACTGATTTATAAAAAAATAAATAAAACTGACCAAGTAACCAAAATGGCAGACATAATGACAGATGTGTGTGCATTCTCAGTCTAGATAACTGTCTTATTCAGTTCAAGTTGCTATGACAAATTATCATAGCCTGGGTGGCTTAACATTTATTTCTCCCAGTTCTGGAGTCTAGAGTCTGAGATCAGGGTCCCCGCTTGGTCACGTTCTGTAAGGTTCCTCATTCAGGTTGCAAACAGCTGACTTCTCCTTGTATCTCACATGGTAGGAAGAGCTACCTGGTATCTCTCTCCATTTTCTACTAGGACACCAGTCTTCGTGGAAGCTGCATTCTTACAACCCAATCACCTCACAATACAAGGTATTGTGTTTTCTGTCTCTCTTTCTACCCTGATTTCCACTCTTTGGAAGTCATCCCTCTTGTCATGAAGAAGCACAGGCAACTCTATGGAGAAGTCCAAATGGCCAAGAAGTGAGGCTTCCGCCAGCAGCCAGCACAAGTTAACCACGGATGTGAGCATCCAGCCTAGAAGTAAATTAAGCAGCAGAATGAAGCCCTCAGGCAGCTGCAGACCCAGCCTGCACCATAATTGCAATTTGATGAAGAAACCCTTTAGCCGTTACCACCTAGTTAAATTGCTCCTGAATTCATGATCAAGAGAAACTGTGTTCGATGGTTGCTGATTTTAGTTGCTAAATTTTTGATAATTTCTATGAAATAATGTATTGCATACATAACCATATTGCTTATGTAATCAGTGTAGTATAATCTTCAAGCGAATGGCAGTTCCTGCCATTCTTGGTGTGTGTCACTTATTCCTCCCTCTAACTCAATTTCCTCATCTGTAAAACAAAGATAACATATATATCTCCTGCAGTCATTGTGAGAATTTAATGAGGCAATTTATAAATGCCCATTAGGAGTGCCTGGCAAAGTAAGAAAGAAATGTTAGCCATTATTACTACTGATGCTACAATATTTGTCTCTTTTCCCTGGGATTTGAGTGAGACTATGATGTCACAGAAGACAGAAGCAAAACTCCCTACCTGTGAGTCTCAACTGTACTTCTTGATTCCATGCCCATTTTATATTTCCACACCTCTTATTTCCCTCATCAGTACATGAGAGATGATGAGAAAATATTAAATGACTATGTAATGTATTCTATTTTTGTTGTTGTTGTTAAAATTTCTTCCATTTCAGTAACGAAACCATTGGCATCCAAGAACAGTTTGGTACTGCAGAAAAGTTTCAAATTCAAAACCTAAGGTCAAAACCTAAGACCTACAGAGCTTCATGGATGAAAAAATACAGAAGTCAGGAGTAAGCTTCAAATTCCATAAAAAGAAGCAAGATCTTAGATACTGGTGTGTTCTAAGAGAGATACATGATCGATCCATCTATCTGTCTATCTTGGACCAAGACCCCACTATGGTACAAAAATTTCAATTACAGATAGTTGTGGAAAGTATAGATTTCAGACAAACTACCTTAATTCCTAGTAGATCCCAGAGAGGAGGGAGGACCCCAGAATAACTCTGCATACCAGGCAGGTCTCAGGAACAATGATTGCATTAGGGGTATAGAACAACGGGCCTGAGGCAACTTTGCAGGTTCCATTGCTTACCAGCAAAATGCACAAAGAGAATAAATATAGAAGGGGGACTCAGAGACCATCAGACAGTCTGTTGGCCAAAATCAAGACATGATAGAGCAATGACCTAAACACAGACACACACACACACACACACACACACACACACAGGCCAATGGTCCAATGAGATAATATACAACTCAGTAGCTAATAGGCACCAAAAGTTGTTCCATCTTGACACACTACCTGGGCTTCTCAAAAGACCTTTGAAATTATAATCAATTTTAGAGAAAATGTGACAATTACACATTGGCTTAGCTTAAGGTTCTGCTATGTCATAAAAATAAGGCTTAGAATAGCTTACAGTAAGTTACAAAAAGTAAGGCTTTATTACCAGAAGAACTGATGTTGTAGACTTAGCTTTATATAAGTATAGAGTAGATGCTATAAAATTAATTAAAAATCTGTATAGACAAGTCTGTACTTTCATATAAATATAAATCAGGTTGCTTTCCTCATTTCTTAGTCTTTATCCTATCTATTAAATGTTCAGAAATGCCCTGACATTACAAAATCTCACCCTCTTCTTCAGTTAAATCAGTTAAATCCCCCTTTCAAAAAAGCTTTTCTTTAAAAAAAATTCATTTTTTAAAAGCAGCATTAGGTTTACAATAAAGTCACATCCAAAATGTAGGCATTCATAGATAGCCCGGTACCCACACATACACAACTTCCGCAACCATCAAAATCCCACCCTATAGGAGTAGGTTTGCTATAATTGGTAAATACACACTCACATGTCATGATTACCCAAGTCCACACTTTACATTAGGATTCATTCTTGGTATTGCATATTCTGGGGTTCTCACAAGGGGATAATGACATATGTCTTCCATTGTAGTGTCACACAGAATAGTTTCACTGCCCTAAAAATCCACTGTGCTCTACCTGTTTATCTCTTCTGCCTCCTAACCTCGGGAAACCACTGAGCCACAGTTTGTCTTTTCCAAAATGATACATAATTGGAATCATAGAGTAGGAGCCTTTTCAGATTGGCGTGATTCACTTAGTAATGTGCATTTAGGTTTCATCTGCATCTTTTCATAGCCTGACAGTTCATTTCTTTTAGGCACTGAATAATACTTCTTTGTTTACATGGGCTATAGTTTATTTATTCTTTACCTACTGAAGGGTATCTTGCTTGTTTCCAATTTGGGGCAATTATAAATACAACTGCTATAAAAATCTATGGCCAGGTTTGGGTGTGCACATAAGTTTTCAATTTACTAGATAAATACCAACGTGTGAGTTTGCTGAATCATCTAATAAAAGTATATTAAGTTTTGTAAGAAACTACCAAACATCTTCCAACGTGAATATACTGTTTTTCATTCCCATAAGTGATGAATGAGAGCTCCTGTGACTCCCCACCCTGGCCAGCATTTGGTGGAGTCAATATTATACATGGGGATCATTTCATTAGGTGTGTAGAGGTCAGCATTGTTTTACTATGCAGTGCCCTAATGGCATAAGGTGTGAAGCATTTTTCATAACCAACCCTCAGATATCCTATTATGAACACTTTATAGGTAAGGGTTTTCCTGATAGCAGGAGAGTTACCAGCACATTTACAATGATGATAAACTAGTTTACATATCTTCTTTTATTGGAAGAGAATAAATTGTTTTTGTATTTTATAATCAATTATTGAGGGAGAGACAGAGACAGAGATAGAGAGAAAGAAAGAGAGAGAGACATACAGACAAAGACAAAGACAGAGAGACAGAGAGATAAAGAGAGAAAGAGAGAGAAAAATGAGATTCAGGCCACTTGTTTTAATTCTTCCTACTGAACTATACTGTTCAATCATTACTTAACTCTAAGTAATCTTTGAATAGAGTCCTCCAAACTATTGACTCCAAATGAATCATTTCTACAAATAGGTCCTTGGATTTTTTTCCTTTTAAGATATATTTGAAAAACTATTTATGGAAGCACACAGAATGGCTGCTTTCCTTCTGAACTGCCAATATGTTAATAGATGTCAAATATATATGTGTGTGTATGTGTGTTCTGTGTAAATTTTTCTTCCTGCATCAATGTGAAAAACTACTGAATTGTAAAACGATAAATAAGCATGTGTCACTTAATGACAGAAACAGGTTGGTGGTCAACTTTGTCATCATGTGAACATCATACTGTGCTTACACAAACTAAGAAGGCTAGGACATCACTAGGAGACAGAATCTCATGGGAGCACCATAGTATACGCAGCCCATCACTGAGCAAAATGTCATTAGCACATAACCATCATTACTACTCACTTAGGATGAAAGAAAGAAAAGAGAAAAAGCCCTACAAAGAAAGTCTTGAGAAAAACAAACTTTGAAACTCTGTTTTACAACCTTTGAAAGTAGAAGAGGTCTAATTTACAAAACAGAACTTCCCTTAGAGTGGAGAGACTCATTTAATCTGCTCACCATAAGTCTTCTTCCCCTCAATGGTTGAGTGGCGCTGATGGTCCTTTAGTCTTGATGTAATGATGCCAGAGAGGTGTTTGTTTCTGGAAATGAGCACATTTCCACCCAAGGATTTTTTTAAGTACCTTTTTTTAACAAAAAACTTTTTAAAGTACTTTAAAATATTTTAATGAATGTTCATTAAATTTTGTTTGCCCTTGGAATATTTTTTCATAGTGTGCCAATTTCTCCTCCATAAATTAAAGCATCCAATTATGTAGTTGAATGTGTGTTTTAAAAAATTATGGCTACATAACATTATTATAAATTATATTTAGTACTCTTCTGTCTTCAGGCATCAAAAACAAAACTGGGATAATTCTAACTGGTTCAAAGCAATCCTCAGCAACATATTGTCCAGTAGTGTGACAAAAAATAGCAAGATATCTGCAGAAATTACAAGTCTAGGCATTCTCCAAACATATTCTAACACAAAAATACAAATACCAAAAGTATTGTTTCACGTTTGGACTGATTTTAAAAATGACATTGGTTTACAGTTATAGTTGTGACTTTTACCCAGGATAAAATAAGAAAAGATCAATCTGATCATTGATATTCAGAAGACAAAAATATCAAGATAAAAATGTGAGCTAATACAAAAAACTTTTGCTTACGTAATTATGTTGAAGCCACCAAATTTGGCATATATTTTCACCCTTTGCTCTGTTCCTTCCATTTCAACTTCTCGCTCCTTCACTTTATTTACTTTAAAGGATATAATGGTATAATGGTGTTATTCTCCTTTTCTTAAGAATCTATCCTTAAATGTAAGAGCCAGGGCAGACATTTTCTCCAGATCTGCACAAATTACTGTGTTTCAACAAACTATAGATTCGTTTTGTTTTGTTTTGTTTGTTTGTTTGTTTGTTTGCTTTTGTCTTTCTAGGTTCCACAATTAGATAAACAGAAAGTAAGGATATTTAAGGATTCATTTTCAGGCTTAACCATATGTCATATACTAAAGGAATGAAAACATTGTATAATATGTTATTTATCCAGATTATCTCTGACAACAAGAACTGGCATAAATTACCATTTCTAAACCTTTGTTTAAAACTCTGTGGTATAATTTCATTGAAAGTGCGCAAAGTATAATAAATAGAAGTAAGTAATATTATCAGGACAATTAATGAGAAAATAAGAAATTTTGTTGAAAAAAAACAGAAGACAAACAGTAGAAATATATACAGGAGAAGAATAATTTTCAAGGAGATAACATAACAAATTTGAGATACTGCTTATGCTATGCTGCATGAAATTTTTAAAAACCTCCCTATGACAAGATACATTGTTTGATTTGACAGTTTTTATTAGACTTTCATATTCTTTCCAGTATAACAGCAATCTACCTCATATTAGCAAAAAAGTACAACATCAGTGCTGATGGATTAACTTTTGATTTTTAGTGATGTATTGTTTAATAGAAGATCAGGCAAACTCTCAACTTAGACCCATGGAACCTTTAAGTCAATAATAATTTGTTAAATAAACAAATGTATTAAGTTTTACATATAGTTAACATATAATGGGTGAATTTTATTACAGACTGGGCCGCTATTTCAGTTGTACACGTGTGAATGTTTATTTTCTTCTTTTAAACACCCAAATGTTAATCTTTAGAAATGCACTGAGAGTGGTAATGTAGTGAAAGTATTTCCAAAAGGTGAGTTTTGACAAGAAATCTGGAAAAGAACAGGTGGTCTTCTTGCCAGGTTGCAGGTGCAAGGAACAGAGGACAAAGTTAGGTCAGAGTCGAGGGACCAAGGAAGCAGGTGTAACAGAATAAACAGCAGCAGAATGTTCAGTATGAGGAAATGGATGTGTACATAGGAGAACTAAGAAAGAAAGCAGGGGCCTACACAAAGTAGGCAGTAAGAGGGAGTCCCTGCTGGGAGACAGCTGCAGAAAACATCTGTAGACACTTCTCCATCACCCCCAGCAAGGAGAATCTCTGCCATGCAAAAAGACTTAACTACCTGTGATATCTGCTTTAAGGGTATAGACAGTATTCAGCCCAGTGCACAAGCCTCTAATTACTCTATGACAATGCCAGCTCCACCCTCCCAGTGGAAAACATATGTCAAAGCAGCACTTAGTACTGATTGAAACATAAGGAAATTCGGATTCATCTCTTTCCCTATGACATGCCTGCCTTATTTCACCTCATTTGTCTAAAGAAGAGGAAAAAGCATTTCTTTCCAAGGAGAGATAAGATATGGCTCTGGTTCATTTATCATGTAAAAGTTTTGCTTTGCTTTTGTACCTGAGGTTAGAAAAATTCTGCCAACACTACCCTGTCAGAGTGACATTAAATGCAAGAGTACATAAGACAGAGGTACCACCAGCTGGAAGAGTACACTGTCTAAAGTGCTAGTACTGATGACTGGGTCAGCCACCTGGAAGACTGAACAAGTCATTAGAGCATCAACAGTGAACATGACCAGCCTCCCCACTCTGCCCCCTTGAACATCATATCCGTCCTGTCTCCACATTATCCCATTTACAGCTCATTCGAGACTAATGTAGCAGAGACAAAACATGAGGAGTCAGAGGAAAAAAATCTCACAAATGGAAAGAAAATTCTTCATTCTGACAAGTGGAGTTCATGGTTTTTAAAAGGAAAAAATATATAGTGTAGATTTCTGGACACACATTGCTACCCTTGGCCCATTTAACTCATTCAATGGGATGGATATTGGCCCTCATGGAGTGAGCACATTTTGTGGGTCAATCACAGGCACGTTTGTGGAGACAGGCTGGTGTTCAGAGCCAGGGTCTCCAGGTCAATGATGAGCCAAAGGCTGTTTATGGTGCCACTCCTGGAGTTACTGCTTCTGAGAGCTGATGCTTTTGAAGTGCTGCCAGCTGAAAGAAACAAGCAACCACAGAAAACATAATGGAGCCTACAAGAGGCCTGGGCAAAAAAATGCACCTACACAATTACCTGATTGTTAGCCTTTCCATTCGATCGCAGAAGCCTACCTTATCTTGACAATGACTCGCTGAGCAGCGCTTGCAAAGTCATTAAACTTTCTATGCTACTCAGTCTTTCAATTTATAAAATAAGTTAATAAAAGCAATTTGATATAGAGTAGTGTTCCATACAAGCAGGTATCCTTGCAACCATTCATTTTATTTAAAAGATCAAATAGATTAGCTTCCTATTGACAGGTTCGCACACTAGCACAGAAAGTGTCTATGAAGGACAACAATCAAATGCCTAGGACATTCATAAAGCCGAAGTTGAGAGTAGCATTTGAGGACACTACCTTTCTACCCCTGTCTAGGCCCTCAGGTTAGGAAGGATGAAAGATTCCAATCCTTCAGGCAAACAAAACAACCAAATTCTTCTTTTCATGTTTAGTCAAGAATAATCACAAAGGTGAATCCATTGTGATCCAGAAACAAGTTAAGAATTGAGGTCAATAGAGAAGAAAAACTAAAATTTCATCCCATGAGCATCCAACCTTTCTCTACTCCACGAATTCTTTCTCCACTCCAAACACTTTGAACTCAGTACTTAAGTGTCTGGGAAACATAAGAAAAGAAGAAGGATGTACTTTCTATGAACTTCCCTCCATCCAAAGAGACAGGAAGGAAAAGCAGAGGACATAAAAAGAAGATGTGTTATCTATATTTACCAATCCCCCATGAATACAATCTTTATGTATTGCAAAAAATGAACAAATAAAAATTAAAAAGAACCTAATTTCAAATATAAAAATACAGAATACAAAAAACCCCACCATCTTCTCATCCCTTCACAAGTTTTAATGAAATATCAAGCAAATATAGTAGATTCTTATGATAAATCATATCTCACTGCAAGCCAGTGTTGAACCTACTGACTATTCTAGAACTACACTTTCCCTTACCCTAGTTTTTAATCATTTGACAAAATGATCAGAGGGAGAGAACAGAGAGAGAATACAGGAATAAATTTGGGATATAGAGACACAACTCATATCTGTATTTGCATCTATGTATGCCTCAGACATCTTTTCTTAAAATTGTTTACCTGTCTTAAATTTAAAATAAAATCAAAGTGCCTAGGAATGCATGTCAATGTAAAGACTGAGTTCAATGTCCCAGTACTACAAAAACATTATGTCGTATTCCTTTATAAATTATATAATTTATAGAGCAAAATTTCATTAGTGGATAGATTTATATAAGATTTATTATCTTTTAAGTTTTTATTTATTACATTTATTAGATGATACATTTCTTTAAAGGAAAGGACAATATTCTTTTAGCTTCTATTCTTAATAAATGCTGATTGACCAAGAGACATACTTTAAGGCCAGTCTGTGAAGGTACTTCATCTCTTGCCATTGCTAGTTTTAGATTCCTCTTTTTAGTCTTTTGTTTATTTGCTTTTTAAAATATGAGCCATCTGTGCTTCTCGTCTTGTGTTTTTAAATATGCTATCTAATTATAGGGTTTTAAATTTTTATATTTTAACCTCAAGCCTGTTGATGATCACTTTTGTCAAAAATTGAATGCCTGCCCTTTAAAAGGTCATTTCTAAGGTTTAAACCTGTTGGTTTGGGTTATTACAGCAAATCTCACTAAAGAATGTTTGCTGTTGCACAATAGCCACCTCATTCACTGCTGTGTATAATGAATGATGAAGTCAAAGCCACTACTTCCTCTTCGTTGTTAAGACCAGCCTTTAAACCAAACTACATTTTATGGTTTGGTTTTTCACATTTTCATCTGCTAGTAAGAGTATACACAAAAAATTTACAAAAGCAACTTTTTAGGCAACTGTTTGAAATGTATTATTACATATGAATTATGGTGAGACAATGATGAATTTCACTAATACACTCAATAAATTATTTCTCTAGTCATAATAATGCTTGGCTCATAGGTTCAACAACTAAATAATCCTTTATATTTATGTGACATGAGATAGTGATATATTATTCATTGTAAAGAGAATGTATGATCTTTCTAAAAAGAATTGGAGACAGTCTAAAATATAAGCATATTATCAAAAAATGCACACGAGAACAAAACAATAAATATAAATTTCAAAAGAGCAATATAAATTCTGTAAAGATGAGAAAGTATTTTTTAAACCAGGAACACAGATTATTTACAACAAGTGTGTATTGAATTTGACCCTAGGAAGCTGCTTCTAAAAGGAGCTGGGGTTAAGGGAATGGTTGTGCCCTGTAATCACCATTTATTTACCTTACCCATTTTTTTTTAATAACAGCAGAACTCAGAGGGACCCTAAAACATGAATACTGGAATAGCTTTTCAATGTTGATATCCTAACTTAATGGAATCAAATACTCCTTCTTGAAGAAATACAGTAAGCCTCAAATGAATTTATAGCTCCAATGAAGTCTCTAACTTTGGGAACTAGTTGTAAGTTTAATAATCACATTAAAGATCACAACAATAAGTATGCATATGGTGATCTACATAATGTGTATATGTTAAAGATGCTATAGATACTGAAGGACTTCTCACTTCAGATAATAGGCAAGCGTTCCATTTACTATTATTCTTTTTAGTATACACATTACTCTAAAATGTACAACTAAAATAATTCCACTTTTAAAAACTTCTCATGCCCTACAGTTACACATAAAAAATTGCATTTCTCTCTTTAAATTAGTTATCTTGGAAGGTTCAAATATAGACCATTGTACAAATATTACAGAACACAAACATAGGGATTAACATTAGAATTAGTTGACAAAAAGATGGGTCTAAAGTTTTACTAAATGTATGGCATCCCATAGTCATCTTTCTCATTTTTATTAAAGGAATGCAATGTTGAAAATGTGAATTTGGAAGGCATATAAACCTGGCTCTGGAACCAAAACTACCTGATACTTACTTCATAGACTGCTAAATAGTAATCACACAGACATTGAAGACTTTTGCAAAGAAACAATAGATGTGAGGCACCAGCCACAAACTCTTACACATGGCTGTTGTATAAAAGTTTTATTTGTCTATAAACAGTCTTTCTA